>JAWNNP010002989.1:0-10488 GCA_035044805.1 Leucophenga maculata | reverse complement strand
GATATTTTGAAACCAATGTTCCTTTTTATATTTTAAGACTTTATTATTTTTTTTAATTTGTTTTTCTTTTTGTAAGATTAAGATATTTTGAAACCAATGTTCCTTTTTGAAGTTTTTAAGTTTTTATTTTATAAAGTTATTTAATCTCATTTATTTAGTTGAAGAAATTTTCAAAAGATAAACAAAATGAATAAATATGTTTTCTGTGTCTTGAATTTTAAAATACGAACATAAACCCATGCATACATATACATAATTCCGTTTAATTGTATACATATCAAGCACGAATCAACTTTTATGTATGTATAGTGCACATGAAAATTCTAAACGATCAGGCTAGAGTTGAGTCAAGACTTGATCGAGCCCGGTTAGTTCGTAAACAAAACGAATGTGTCAGCAACTCGATCGTGATCGAAAAATGTTAAACATTGCAAGTTCGATCAAACTTATGATTGCTGAGAATGATCGGCTTGATCGAACATGTTGTTGCTAGGCGCGGCATTGATTTGGTCTAAATTTCGGCAAGAGTGACCCGTTGTAGCTCTTTGGTGAGAACTGAAGATAAATACGTTGAGTATGTACGGAGACATTTTGCCCAGAGAGTGACTGTTGCATTTGATGGCTATATAGATTGTAAAAAAAATATTAAAGCAGCAGGCGTTGAAATCGCCAAGCTCGACTTGTACAGACGTTCCAAGCGCTTATAGAACTCATCTTTAGCATCGTCGTCTTTCTCTTCAGTCGGGGTGTGCGCACAACAGGCTAATATAAAAATATTTGGCCTTGGTGCGTATACCAGCTAGACGCTCATCAACAGGAATGAACCTGGAGACGAGGCCACGAAGTTTCCTACTCACCACGAAACCACATCCAAATTCGTGCTTACTCGCATGGCAGCTGTAGTAGATGTCACAGGATTCTTTTTTCTTCTTTCGTGGACATCAACCAGCTGGATATTTGCACCATCCCAATTAAGGGTGCGGACATTCTAAGTGCATATCCTCATCTCATGATCCTTATATCGTTTGCGGGGGTCATAGGGTTCCTTCCGAGGCTTCCTGTTCGTATTCATTGGGTGTTTATTTTTTAAAGTGGCGGGTCCCAAGCTCAGCGCACCAACCCCTTATTAAAGGAGAGGGGTCCCCATCACCTTCTCACGTTAGCTCACCTCTGAACTGGTGTTCAGAGGCTAACCAGGAGATAAGTGTCCTAGCGGACTTGTGAGTTGCTTGGACCGTTTGACACAAGAATCATTGTTGGCCATTCCCAGGTAAAATGCCAGTCAACAACTTTTCTCACAATGTGAACTTGAGCAAACGATACCAATCTCCCTACTTAGTATTTGTTAGTTAGAAATTAAAAAAATTCTACATCATATCGTCTCTGAACAAATACATAGAATAGTTAACAAAATTTCTACAGACCTTAATGACAAGAAATATTGTATATGAGTTTTTCTCGATGTCGAGAAGGCATTTGACAAGGTATGGCACAAGGGATTGTTATTCAAACTACAATCTCTCCTTCCGCAGGATTTTTATCTTATGCTATAAAGTTACATATGAGAAAGACACTTTTATGCTCTCTGCACATAACGATTTATCTTTAGCTTCTAGAAACCTTCAAGGTACTTTTGATACTACAACTACTTCGTTTGAAAAATGGGTTATAAAAATTAATGCAAGCAAGACCATCCAAGTAATATTTACAACAAAACGTGCTTTCGTACCCATTCCCCTAACAATAAACAATGTTGACATACCCATTGAAAAATCAGGAAAATATTTGGGAATACATTTTGACAATAAACTGACTTGAAAACTACATATTGAGAAAAAACGAAACCAAATAAAAGAGAAATGCCGACAATTGTACTGGCTTATGAACAGGAAGTGTAAGCTATCGATGTTCAACAGAATATTATTATACAAAAGCATTATCAAACCTATCTGGACTTACGGTCTCCAGATATGGGGCGCATCAAAAACATCGAACATTGATATTATTCAACGGCAACAGTCAAAAATACTTCGACATATTATAGGAGCTGATTGGTTTATTTCTAATGCAGATATACACCGAGACCTCAACATGTGCACAATAAAAGAGAAAATAGTAGCAGTAAGCAGAATGTATCACATCAGCATTATGGCTCTTTCAAACGCTGAGTTAAACAATATACCATTCCTGGAACTTACAACTAGATGACGTTTTAAAAGGATACGACCAGTGGACTTACCAAACTTTTCTTAGTATTGATCTAGTAAAATTAATTGTTTTGCAAGGGTATTTATGTTACTATACCTACAGTGAAAATTACGGTAACTCGCAAAGAGTGGGGCAGCCGTAAGTATTAGCTGTTTGAGTGGATGCATAAATTCCTGCATTACATATTCTAGTCTAAACATTAATATTATTTAAAGAAATTGTTCTTTTGTAAATTATTTCATCCTTTAAACATTATTTTAAAGTGTACTAGGTGTCTTATAGACTGACGTATAAAACAATAGGAAATAAAAACAAGTAAGGAAATTTCAGTCGGGCGTAACCGACTGTAAGAGGCCCTGTACCAGTTCAGTTCGCCTAACAAACACATTAAATGTTTCCCGAGCTTATGACCAAACACATGACCACTTCTCACTGCGCGAATATGAATGAAAAGAAAAGGGGGGTCGTTCAAATTCAATTGCTTATAAAATCGTCATTTATTATCCGATTTTGATGAACTTTTGATTTGGATTTTGGCTAAGAAGGACGATATCTCTATACTGGCATACTTACTTTTTTTTGTGCCGAAGAAATTTTTACCCTTGGAGGTGATTTTATGGGGAAGGGGGGAGGGGTAAGTTTTTAAAATAAACTTGTGAAATGCCGGAGCAGTCCTAGTCGAATGCAAAAAACACGAAGTCTCTATCTATTACCGTTTCCGAGATCCTTTCGTTCATACGGACGGACGGACGGACGGACGGACGGACGGACAGACGGACAGACGGACATGTCTATATCGACTCCTCTATCACTCCTGACCATAATGGGGGTAACTTTGGGGGGTCTCCGACCATTACCAGTTACATACATTTGCACAAACCCAATAGGCTCTTGTACCTTCGGTACAGGGCCTACAAAATAAATTCTCTAACACTGTGAGGTATGGGAAAAAATAAAAAAAATTTATTTACGCTGAAAAATATTTGGTACACATAAAAATGTTAAAGTAGAAAATATTCGCACAAACTTGGTATAGATTTGTCACTTTGGTGGGTACAGGATATAAAAAACAATTTCAACATTTGAATGTCACAAATTTTAAAAATTTTTTTTGTCAGCACTAATTTTTAATATATATTTTATTTATTTATTTTTTTCAGGGAGAAGCAAATATAAATAATATTGTGGCAGCTCCAATTGACTGCAATTTTCCATTCCACTGGCCGAATTCGGATCGGGAGCCACTTCTGTGTGTGCGAATAGCAGATGCTGAACTATGCTGTTGGTCAAGTGGAATACCAATCAACGAAGTGCAAAGTGTATACATAAATATTAGAAATGAATGGAGCGAAATGTTTTTTTTGCGACTTGAAGTAATTCTAAAGAATGCTATGTACCTTTTGTTATTTACTGATGCCCGCCGACTGCCGCCCCCTATCAGAGTTGACAATTTTTCGGAAGTACTTGTAAGCTTTTCACAACTTGAATGTAAACCAATGTGGCATACAGCAGTGCGACCTCAATCTTCATTAGCATATGTAATGGACGACCCATTAGGCTCTCAAGTTCTTCTTTTTGAAGGACCGGGAGGCAGCACTATTGATATTCCAATTAACAAATTCGATACCATAAGGAATTTGACGTACTCTAACTTTATTTATATAGCTTTTCAAGAAACTTTTCGAGCTAATAATGAAACAAATGAAAATAATTCAACCATTTGTACGCAAGAACTTGTACTCGGTGTTAAAGAAAAGAAAGTAATAATTATGAAAAAGAATTCAGGGGATAGATCACAGCTCTGGTTAATGAACGCAAATGGTCAACTGGAACATGAGGGCTCATCTCCTCCATATCAAAGCTCCGATGATAGCTTAGTGCGACTTGTTCTTGATGTGGAAAAACCTCCGAACCCAACAGAGCATACCAAACTTGTTGTAAGACCACCGAACAAACAAAGAGTAACTACACAAACTTGGCGATTTGAAAATTGTCGACTTATGTGTCATGCCAATATGTGCGTACAGGTAAGCATTATATATAGTTAATAAAATTATTGCGCGTTCATTTAAAGTAGTTGTGATTTAATGCACTAACGTTTGTACAGAGACAACACGTAGTTGCCGAAAAATATTTCAACAAAAAAACATTAATAAAATAATAGTAAAAAATGAAGCGAATACGTAGAAACAGTGATAAGTGCGGATGACTTTACATACAAAGTCTGCCAAATGGCAGCGGAACTAGAAAAAAATTCAACTCTAGTGGCGGCGTTTATATGTCGCTGAACTCCGTGGGTGCTTCCACTCCTCACGTTAAAAAATTTGAAATATTCGTACTAGCTTAACACGTAGCCTTGCATGCCCACAGTAAAGCCAAGCTTTTCACAGTTGCCCAATTATCTCAAATGGTTGAAAAGATATTAGAAATTTCGTATATCGCTTATATGCTGTAATTTTGACAAAAATTATTGGAACTACTTCTTATATCTTCTCTGTTCTTGAAATCGATGCAAAGACGTAACATAGTTTAATAACCGTTTATGCAAAAATGTGAAATTTTTTTTTTATAGCTTATATCGGGGGTTGAGCAGTTACATCATCGGGACGCAAACACAAGAAAGTCCTATGAGATTGAAAGACACGATTCATCAGTGACGTTGGTGAATTTCAAGTTCAGTTTTGCAGATACTTTTTCTACCTGGGGTCTTTAATAACCCACAACCACTCATGCTAATAGATGCTATTTTGGGTTCAGCAAAGAAATTAGAAGCAAGGCGCTCTTTTCGATGATGCTTGTAATCACAGTCCTTCTGTATGTCGCAGATGCATTAACCCTGATGGATTCAGATTAAAAATTGTGAGTGTTCGAGTAAAAGCTTTCTCGCAAGATTTTTGGACCTATTAGAGTTGGCGAACGGTTTCGGGACCGCATTAACCGCGAGCTGTATGAACCATTCGATGTGGTGAATAAAGTCAAGCACAATATATTCCAGCTGCTACACTGGTCATCTTTTTCAAATGAACAATATAGCATCAGTAGACATTGTTTATATGTGGGCGATTGGGCATGCGTTTGTGGTAAGCAGGGCTGAAGAGATCGCTGCTTGCTGCATTAACAAGAACTGGTGTCAGCGCGCACAAGATTACAGCGGGTCATGTATGTTGTTTTTTTAAAGCTGAAGGACTAGGTATGATTCATACAGATAAGGAACAGACGGACACACAAACGTATTCCCCAGTCGTTTTGAATGCCAAGTACAGAGAGATCTCTCCATAGCGGGTCATTCCATCGAGTGCCCGGTCATCCTCTATTTCGGCGTCCACAAATCAATTTCGGGCCCCCCATATTAACCATGCGTGCTGGAGCTCTTTCATCCATTCGAATGAGGTGCCCAGTAGACTTCAGCTTCAATACATTCAAAACGACATTTTTTGTACTCATGATCAAATGAATGAATTGGACATTCGAACTCAGTTGAAATGAGTTCCGATGTGTGAAAGAAGCTGAGAGCATACATGTGTTCTCATTCAAACGAAGCGGTGGCGAATTAAAATGCAAGCACATTTGCTCTCCCGACTACATTTCGCAAAAACGATTTGTGTGTGATTGTTGTTGTAGGGAGACGAAATGCGTTTAGTGAGGGTATTGCATACTTTATTATATATGTACAAACTTTGACAAATTTTAGTACGAAGCAAGAAAAAAAAAATGATATTCGAATATGTGGTTGTAATGCTCCTCACACTTTATGAAAAATTTGTAATTGCCTGAAAGACATAAAAATATTAAAGAGAATAAAAATTCAATTGTGTGTGTATATTTATTATTTTGTTATATTTAAAGTAAATTAATAGCTTAGAAATGAACTATTTCTATTATTCGTTTAACTTATATGTTTGTATATGTTTGATGTTCCTTCAGTGGAATGCTTAACTTAAATAAATAATAATTTCAAACTAAAAAAAATTAAAAATTAAAATCAACGAAAAACTTATAGTTAAATCAAATTAAAGGTAATATTCACATTTAAATTTTATATTTAGTACTAATGTGATTGTATTTACTTAATACTAAAGTTGAATAACTTAAATTGAATCATTGCTTCTATTGCTATGCAGAAACATTATTTTGTTTATTTTATTGGAATTTTTGGAAATTTTGAACCGTTTTTCTGTTATCAAATAGGCCAGAATCCTCAACCATTTTGATAGAACGGCAATTTTCCACTGCCCATTCAGTAATTATATCAATTCCCTCTTTTTTCATCAACTGCAGGACCATTGCTCCTTTTAGAGCTATTCATAATGTAGCACTTGTGCTTCACTATGTTCGACGTGCTTCCGGTGATCGTATAAATGCTATATCAAATTTTACAAGCTACGTATCCAACAACTTCTTCTCCTATGTTATTATTAATTTTTGCAAAAGTTTCCCACACTTTACTTCGCCCTCTTTTGTTGCTCAAACTGTATTCTCCTTTTAACAGCATTTCTTATATGTTTAAGTTTCCCGATGCAGTTGCAATCGAATCCTAAGCGGAGTTGACCAAAATTGCAAATTTAAAATTTATGCGAGATGCACTACTTTTCCAAACACCGCTTACACATCTTTCCATACAAACGTTGAACACAACAACATGATTAAATAGACAAAACGAACACAACAACAATTAACTAAAACTACTGAAATACACATTAAATATTTACCATTTTTTCATTAGTTTTATTTATGTTTCAAATTATTATCACGCTCTTATCGGCGTGTCGAAAGCGGCTTTGTAATCGACAAATAGGTGGTGAGTGTCTTTGTTGAACTCACGGGTCTTTTCCAAGATTTGGCGTGATGTGAATATTTGGTCACTGGTCGACATTTTTTGGTCTGAAGCCACACTGATATCGTCCTATCAGTAAATCGGTATATGGCTTCAGCCTATTACACAATACGCTCGACAGAGTCTTATATCCAATGGAAAGGAGACTTATTCCGCGGTAGTTGGCGCAAACAGCCGGGTCTCCTTTCTTAAAGATAGGACAGCGAACACTGAGGTTCCAATTATTGGGTATGCGTTCATTGGACCATATCTTACATAAAATATGGTGCAAACTCCTAACCAACTCTTCGCCGCCGGTCTTAAATAACTCAGCTGGTTCCGGTGTCATTTCTCTATCGGCGGAATTGTGAGCTTCTTCGCCTCCAAGTATGTTGGATAAATGACTCCTCCTTAATCTCAGTGATTCCTGTTCATCCGATACCAGATTTAAATTGTCATCCTTACAGTAATTGTTCCACGCTTAAAACCTTCAGTCATACGCTTGACCTTTTGATAGACTTTTCGAGCTTCATTTCTGTTACGTAACATCTCAACATCCTCAAACTCACGCCTTTCTTGCTCCTTTTTCTTGCGTCTGAAAAGGCGTTTCTCCTCTCTCCGTTTCTCTCGATATCGCTCTCTAACAACTCGCGTTGCTCCCAACTGCAGAGTTCGCTGATAGGAAGCGTTCTTCTCTGCAGTAGCATTGCGACACTCCTCGTCGTACCAAGAATTCTTCACAGGTTTTGTATAACCAATGACATTCTTGGCAGCCCTATCCATGGAGCGTGTGATATGTTTCCACTGCCAACACGCTCAATGCGTACATTCAATCAAAACATGATCAATTTGGCTGCGGGCTATTTGATCTGGACCCAGCCATGTAGCCGTGTGGATGTTAAGGTGTTGAAATCTGGTACTACTAACTACCATGTTCCGACCTGCACTGAAATCGATTAGTCTCTCTCCATTGTTGGAGGTAGTGTCGTAAAGGCAAAATTTTCCGATGGTTGGGTCAAAGATTCCTTCCGTTGAAATCGCTAAGCACGATTTTGACATCGTGTTTGGGACAGCGCTAGTACAGGCGTTCCAAGCGCTCATAGAACTCATCTTTAGCATGGTCGTCTTTCTCTTCAGTCGGGGCGTGCGCACAAATCAGGCTAATTTAAAAATATTAAGCCTTGATGCGTATCGCGGCTAGACGCTCGTCAACAGGCGTGAACCTAGAGACGAGGCCACGTAGTTTCCTACTCACCACGAAACCACATCCAAATTCGTGCTTACTCGCATGGCAGCTGTAGTAGATGTCACAGGATGCTTTTTTAGATCAACCCTGCCCTATCCATCGGATTTCTTGGATTGCGGTGATGTCAGCCTTGCACTTTTCGAGGACATCAACCAGCTGGATATTTGCACCATCCCAATTAAGGGTGCGGACATTCGAGGAGCATACCCTTAATTCGTGATCCTTATATCGTTTGCGGGGGTCGTCTTCATAGTATTCCTTCCGAGGCTTACTATTTATATTCATTGGAGGTTTATTTTTTAAAGTGGCGGGTTCCAAGCCTAGCGCACCAACCCCTTATTAAAGGAGGGGGGCCCCTCGCCTTCTCACGTTAGCTCAGGAGATACGTGTCCTTACGGACGTGTGAGTTGCTTGGACCTTTTGTAACAAGAATCATTGTTGGCCATTCCCAAGTGAATGTCAGTCAACAACTTTTCTCACAATAAACGATAAGGTCGCTAAAAACAACAAATACTTTTCTCACAATGTGAACTTGAGCAAACGGTTCCAATCTCCGAACACTTTGCTTAGTTTTTAATTGTAAATAATATTAATTTTTATATAAGTATTGTTATACCGGCACGTGGTTGCATGAGCTGTTAGCAGTTACATGTTTTGGGTCTGGTGTACGCCAGCAGGAGTCCAATTACAAACCAAAGATAACAAGAGATGAGATCTTAAACTAAGAGATCTTAAACTTCTCGCTGCGCAACATTTCGGTCGCTCTCTTACCGATGCCCATAAACCGTTTGATAATCGATCAGTGCGAGAGGTAATCGAATAATATGTAGATCGCTCTGTTTTAGATCATTGTGTTAGCTACTCCTCCACTTTTGAGTTGATGGCGTCTTTGGCCTTCCTCATGTTGGCCAGCGTGAAGTTAACCTGTCTTGCCTCCCTTCATGTACTGGCAGAGGGGGCGAGGCCGATAGTCATCGTGCATGCGACAAATCCTTTCTTAAGGCCGTTGTTGTTTCCAAGCCGCAGTATGGCGTCATGTCACAAAGAAATATGTTCTTATACTTATTCTTAATTCTAAAATATATTATAGTATAGTAAAATCTCAACGCTAAACATTTTCATTATTTCTACAATCGCTAGGGTGTGAATGGCCTAGAACGGGTTTTAGTTCTCCATCATTATTGATGGCTGGATTACAATCTCTATTTTATTCAAAATGTACGAACAACGTCAACTTCTTAATTTCCAATACGTTTTCTTCAATTCTTACAAATGGGTCTTTAACAAATGTATATTGCCCACCTGGACGCTTTTCGCTTCTCTGAGGATTTCCTTTACCGTTTTTTATTCCACTTGTTAAACTTAGCTTACAGCTTATTCTCTAACCTCCCATTGGGGAAAGATCCTAGACGTCCTATTTTTATTGCTTCTCTCTAACTGGAGCACCTGTGCCTGTTTTTACTTTCTCAATAGTGCGTTAAGCAATTGCAAATTTGAAGAATTTGTCCACGCAAGTCAAGAAACATTTCCTGTCCGGATAGCTCATAGATCATGCTGAATGCTGGCTAACATAGACAGCTTCATTAAGAAAAGATATTCTATCTATAAAATGTATGACAATGCCCTTTTTTTGCAGAACAAAATGAATTCTCGTCTTGTACACCGTAAAGGTAATGGTGAAGTTCTCCTAGAGACCACACCATCGTTAAGAGCTTCCTCTCAGTCCTATACATCAGCGTTATCGGACGTCCGGTATATTAGAGAACCGCTCCGATGCCGTAGTCAGAAGCATACGTTGTCAAATCAAAGGATTTCTTATAGTCGGGATTTCGAAGCATAAAGTCTTCTAAGTTCTATAGGCATGCTTCTAGATATGTACTTGTTTGCAGATTTGTTATCTCACTTAAGGATATTAGCTAGGGGCGTGAAATAGATGCGAAATCCTTTACGAAGCATCGGAAGTAACTGGCGAGTCCCATAAAAGATCTGACAGCAAATACATTTTTTTAATGGTCTTCACACGACGTCGTCTATGTCCCTTTTAAAAATGCTGCCTGCATTTTTCAGGCCAAACGGAAATCTTTAAAATTCATATTTTCCACCATTAACGGAAAATTATGTTTTTTCGCGGTCTGATTCTGTCAGAGCAATTTGGTCGTTGACAGGTTTTAGATCAAGCGTCGTAAAATACTCTCTGTTTCCTAAGTTTGGCAAAATATCT
>JAWNNP010002988.1:0-73930 GCA_035044805.1 Leucophenga maculata | reverse complement strand
CAAAGGATGAGGAGTAGAAATACGATCTGGAATACTAGAATGTTTTAGAGGTCTTTTAATGTTTGTATCGTGGCCTGTTCTTTGTGCGTAAGATTTTTAAAATGTTTTATAAATCCTTTTTCTCTATTATCTCGGTAGTATTCCCTCTTTTTATTGACTTTTTCTATTCTGTTCATTTTTTGTTTGAGCAATTGCTCGTGTAGTTCATTATGATTGATTTTATTATTTTGTACATCGAATGGTGTACATTTTATGGTGGTATGAAATGTATGGAATATGGCTTTTGCCATTTGTCCGATTATCGGTCATTTTTCATCGATGTTGAGCGTTCGAATTTTCTCTGTTATATTGTTATTATATTCAATCTTTCTATGTCGCTATTACCGGTATGGCAATTGGGTTTTGTAGAATGGCATTCGATTCCTTGCTCTTCTAAGAATTTCCTGACGTTGGTGTTGTTGGATTCATTGGCGAATACAAACTTTTGAACTTTTCCTTTTACCGCTAGGAACTGTTGAATGTTATCAACAATTGTTCTGCTATTTCTGTCTGTTATAGGGAAACATGTTGCATGTTTCGAAAATTTATCAATGAATATTATGAACGATTGTTTTGAATCGAAATACGTATCAATATGAACAATTTCATTTATTGTTTTTGGTGTTTCCGTAATGTGAAACTTATTTTTGATCGGGTTATGATCATATTTGCCACCAGAGCAAGTATCGCAGTTATTTATGATTTTATGGATATTGTGACGACGTCTTTAGCTGGGGTATCCTCAGTGTGTGTCCAGAGTCCGTCACGACAGAAATTTATAAGGAAGACGTGAGCTAGACGTAAATGAATAGCTAAATAAAACTCAAATTACTAAGATTTGATTAACAAGATTTATTCATATTATTATGTGACTTAAGCCTACACAATATATCTTAACATTATGCTGAAAAAAGAGCAGGTTATATTCATAATTGCCCTGATCCCGAAGTAAACTATCATCAACTACAGTGATTTCTATGCTCTGATTGTCCCGATGCTCGTGGACACTAACTACGGCTGTCCCGATTCCCGTGGACACTAACTACGGTTGTCCCGATTCCCGTGGACACTAACTACGGCTGTCCCGATGCCCGTGGACACTAATTACGGCTGTCCCGATTCCCGTGGACACTAACTACGGTTGTCCCGATGCCCGTGGACACTAACTACGGCTGTCCCGATTCCCGTGGACACTAATTACGGCTGTCCCGATTCCCGTGGACACTAACTACGTGAGTTCTATGTAATGTACAATATCAATGACGCCTTAAACGAAACAAAGCAATTACCATACTCCGGATGTCTCCATTTACCTCTAGTGTCACCTCTACTGCTATGTACGCCGTGTCCGTCGCTGGTCCTCCAGACTGCTGCTATTCCAAGCTGCTGTTCCTCCGCGAGAGATGACTGGTCGCTGTACCAGTCAGGCTATAACTCACCAAGCTAGTACTGCTGCTGCTCCTTCACCGGAGCTGACCGACCACTTTGCCGGTCCAAGATTACGTGATTACGTTTGCGAATTTGTCTGCTTAGCTGCAACTATGAGAATCGCGGAGGACAGCGCTGTCCGTTATACACTGTGGTTGTTGTTGTCGATCTCACTGCTACCGCTGTTGTTTTGTTGCTGTCGTACATCTGGTGATAGCGGTGTACTGTTGTTGTTACGCTGCAGCTTATCGCTATTCTGTTTTACTGTTGTTTGTTTGCTGCTGGCTGCTGTGCGTGTTGTTAGTGTTGCGTTACAATTATTGCTGTTTAGCTTGTTTTATAAACTAATATAAGGCTACAATTTTATACCCTACAAAATATATTTCTATTACTATATATATTTATATTACTATTTGTGCGCCCTTTTATATGGGTGTCACAATGTGTTATCTAAGTTTGGGGTTGTATATTTTCGATTTCAATTGCTCATAAGTAGCTACTATGCCACTCTCATTTTTGTGGAACAAAGGTATTTGTTTGTTCAGTTCTTCGGGGTTTTCTATATCTTTCGCCTGTTTAGGACATTTCACAAATTGTACATTATGAGTGTTGTCGAATTCTTTTACAAGAATTTTCTGTATTTTATTATACTCATGATCGTTTAAATATTCCAACTTTGCCTTTTGTGGTATCTCTTATTACGATGTTAATGACATTATTATTGTTAATGTCTCTACTGTCATTATAAACTAGTTTGTTATTAAATATTTTCGTGACGTTGTCTGCCTGAGCATTTTGTGCTTCGTTTGAATTTAAATCATCATTTCCATGATTTATTTGGTCTTCCGATATTCTACTGAGAAAATCGGCTATGTAATTATTTTTCCCTATTCTATAGAAATCTTGGGGTTATATCTTTACCCGAATATTTAGTCATCAGCCACTTAAGTGGTTGTTGGTAGCTTTCTAAATCGAAATTTTCTACCGTACACGTAGGGGCGGAAGTATTTAGCAGCCCAAACTATTGCAAGCAATTTCTTTCTCGATTACTGCGTAGTTTAGTTCGTGTTTGTTGAGAGTTGTTGATGCATAAGCAATAGGATGTCCCTCTTGTGAGAGAACGGCCCCAATTGCAAAAATGCTTTCATCCTTTGTTATTTTAAATTTTTTTCGAAAAATTGGGGAATTAGTGACATGGTATTTCAATTTCTCAAATGCAGCTATGTAATTGCGGTCATTTGTGTTTAGCTGATTCTCTTTCTTCAGAAAGCGAGTCATGGGATGTGCTATTTTGGAAAAGTCTTTCATAAATTTTCTATAAAATTCTGTCATTCCCAAGAAGGATTATATTTGTTTTGTAATGTTAGCTTCTAAATAATAAAAACTTTATCGGTGTTTGGTTTTACCCCTTGTGATGTCAAAACGTGACCTAAAAATCGTGGTCCTTTCTTAAGAAAATCACATTTGTAAAAAATTTAAATTTTTAATTGGGCTTTACGTAATGCCCGGAATATTGCTTTCATATGCTAAATAATAGGATATCGTCCATGTAGACAACAGAGGTTTTATTTATAAAATCCTTTAAGACTTTATTCATCATCCTCTGGAAGGTTGATGGTGCGTTCTTAAGTCCGAATGGCATTCGAACAAATTCATAATGTCCTCGTAGGGTTGAGAACACTGTTTTTGTTCTGTTTTCTTTTTTAACTAAGATTTGATAAAAACCTTTATCGTCCCAATTTGTCTAAGACTTTTGACTAAATTTGGTATTGGATACTTGTCATCGACTGTAAATTCGTTCAATTTACTATGATCGATAACTATTCTATACTTCTTATTTTTTTTTTTGAGTTATCTAGCTTTTTTTCTGCTACCCATAATGGGCTGTTATAAGGCGAATTGCTTTCTTTTATTATTTTTTGCTTGAGCATTTCTTCTATTTGTTTTTCTATTTCTTCCTCGTAGATTTGAGGATATCTGTATATTTTCGAGTAAAGTGGTTTATCACTTGTAGTGGTGTACTTCGGTACTGGCTGACAAAACGTCGCCTTCATTAAAGAAATGGTCCCTACACTCTTTTAAGAGTTGGGTTATTTTACTATGCTCTTCTTGATATAGGTGTTTAAAATCGAATTTGTTTCAAATTCATAGTTAAATTCTTCGAAGTAGATTTTCTTTTCAAAAATCTCCACGAAGTTCATTATTTATTTTCGCTTTAAAAGGAATCAAGAAGTTTTATCCAATACAGCCGGAAAACTGATCATTTTTGAAGTCGATCAGTTTCCATTGAATGGTGCCGCTTCCACTGAATTCTTTGGGGAAGGGTGTTATTACGGCATTTTGAACTCTACTTATGCCGGTAAGCGTTTTATAATAGTATGGTTTCTGTAATGGAACTGACGGATAAGGTTATATTAGGGTATTTGACATCAGGATGCTACTTGTAGACTCAGTGTCTATTAAGCATCTGATTTTCTGTTTTCCAATAGTAATCGTTACTATGGGTAGTGTAGATTTTGATGTAACATTAAAAAATTTTCCTCCTAGCTAGCTACTGATTGGGTATCTTGGAGTGCATCTACCTCCATATAAGAGGGTCCCTCAAATGATCCCGTATTTTGAGTATCGGCACTCATGTGTGAAGTTCGGGTTTGAGCTGAATTAGTATTACCGGCGTTCTGTTTTTTTTTCTGATAATTATCTTGGCCATTTTGACTTTGTTTTTTATAGGAATTGTAAGCATTTTGATAATTGTTTATATTAACATTATTTGTATATCTACTTCTGCTATCGTTATGTTGATTGTTGTTATTGCGAGTTTGGTTATGACCATTATTGTTACGATTTTGGTTATTATTAGGGCCATTTCCCGTCAGAACTATCAGAGTTGTCAAAGGTTTCATCGATTTTCTTGAAACTTCGTGGCATCATACTGCTAAATAAGAAACTTTTTCCCCCCAAACTGTTTTTAAAAAAATTCAAAATTATAGAAGATACGCCATTTTGAATATCAACATTAATTCAACAAAATTTTTAATATCTCAAAATATTATAAAGGGATTTTAATGAAACTTACACACGTTTTAGGTAAAAATATATACTTTTAAATGAAAATAAAGTCAATGAAAAAAAAAAATTTATGTGAAAAATTTGAAAAAAAAATGTTCAATTAAATTTTTTATTTACTTACTCCTTTCTGACAGAAATTTTGATATTTATTTATTTATTTATTGAAGAAGTAACTTAATAATTACAAATTATAAATTAGTTGTATGATTATGTACATATGTAGAGAATAATTAATGAATGTATATATATGAAAAAAAAATTATCAAAAATGTTTACAATATTTACAATATTAACAGCGATTTATATACTAGAATTAACTTAAATTAAATTGTACAGATTGCTTTTTCTTAAAAACTGTAGAATAAGTCTTATATTATTGCTAGTTGGATTGGATAGTGCGGGAAGTGGATTACCATTTGGGAAGTATAGTTCACGGATTGATTGAGTTTTTGGACATTCACTTAGAAAATGCTGGAGATTAAGGTTAGGGTTGACAACACAAGGGCAATATGGAATAGGCTGAGCTATTTTGCACAAGTATCCGTGTGTTAGTTTGGTATGACCAAGGCGAAGTCTGATATATTTTATTACATCTAGTCTTCTGAATTCATCGGGAGGAAGTAGGGTCAGGTAATGTTTAGTTGTAAGTCTCATAGGGTTAACTAATTTGTACCAATTTGATGTTTCATGGTGAGAAGTGAAATGTTGCTGGTTGATGAGTGATTTTATGAAATTGATAGTGTCTTCTGTGGAGTAATTTGGTGAAGTTATAAGAGGGGAAATTGCACCATCTTTAGCAGTTCTGTCTGCCATTTCATTACCCGAAGTTAGGCAATGGCTTGGAATCCAGATTAAGGTTATTTTATTACGGTTTCGTAGAAGTAAATTTGTAATTTTCTTAGCGTAAAAATTATTGGATGTGATATTACAGATAGATTTTATAGAAGATAAAGAATCCGAACAAATAGCGAAATTGCCCTTGTTTTTAATGGCAAAAGATGTAGCTTCTAGAATAGCGATGATTTCTGCAGTAAAAATGGAAGTGTGATTTTGTAAATTTGCAGTTTTGATTACAGAGTTTTCGTAAGTAACACACAGTAACTGACATTGTTATTACATTTAGTTGGGTTAAAGCTGAAGAGCATAGGTATTGTACAATGTGAGTTCCACCTGTATCTCTTAAATTATTAAAATAGTAGTTCCTGAATATGTCTTAGGGCATGTAGTACTTGATTCAGAATGTAATGTATTGCAGAGATATGATTACACTGATGCATGTGCATTAGTATTTTTCTGCAAATGGTGATATGTATTTGCCATTTAGCTGGGGCAAGTTTGGCTCTGGATGAGTTGTCACCAATTAGCTTATGTCGTCAAATAAACTAAATGTTTCCCGAGCTTAGTAGACCAATACACATGACCACTTCTCACTGACGCAGATATCATGTTAACTGAACAAGCATAAAGGTGGGTCGTTGCTATTAATTCAATTGCTTATAAAATCGTCATTTATTATCCGATTTTGATGAACTTTTTGGATTTTGGCTCTAGAGAAGCTTTAACTTTATATTGGTCGCACTAAAGATTTTTTATTGGAGTGGCACGGAAAGCACCAATTGTTAGCCGTGGGGGTGAGTTTATTATGGTGTATAGGGGGGAGGGGCAAACATTTTAGAATGAAACTCTGTAAAATTCCGGAGCAGTCCGTAGTCGAATGCACGAAAACACGAAGTCTTATCTATTACCAGTGTCCGTAGGATCCTTACGGTCATTACAGACGGAGCGGACGGGCTAGACGGACATGTCTATTATCGACTCTATCACTCCTGGCCATAATGACCATTGGGGAGTCTCCGACCATGTATTTTTACCTGTTACATACATTTGCACAAACCCTAATAGGCTCTTAGTACCTTCGAGTACAGGGCCTAAAAAGAATAACGGATAGCGGTGAACCTTGAGGTATCCCATTATAAAGTGGATAAGGCAAAGAGCAACTGGAGGCAACGCGAACTCTTATTCGACGGTGCGACATAAATGAATGTATAAAATTGGTTCTTTTTGGTCCAATACCCCACTCTGTTAGTTGATCAATTATACTATGTAGTCCTATCCCGTCGAACGCTTTTTCAAAGTCAAGCTATAGAATGGTTATGTGCTTTTTCTTGGATATGCTATCTGCAATTGCATGGTCTACATACAATAGAGCATCAATTGTAGATTTCCCTTTTTGAAACCAACTGCTGAGTAGTTTGTTTGTATTAACAAATCACCAAAGTCTATTGGCTATGATTTTATCTAAAACTTTTGCTAGACAGGAGTTGAGAGAAGTTGGTCTATATGATTGTGGAAGGTGCTTCGGAGATTTGGGTTTTACAATTGGTTTAACTGTACTTGTCTTATATTGTTGGGGTAGATAGCTGCTAAGGATTTTGTTGTAGAAATGGAGAAGGCGATGTTTGTATATTTGGGGAGTATTCTTGATCATACTATATGTTATCCGGTCTGCTCCTGGTGTTTTGCCTTTTAGCTTGTTAAGTGCTGACGCCAATTCGAGATAATTAATGTCGGACTCAATACGTATAGCATTTTGATTCGTACAAATATTAAAAGAATTGTTAAACACACGCTGCTTGGACAATTGAAAGTTAGAAGAAAAGTTTGTATTTTCTGAAAGGTTGGACTAGAATTTAGCTAGTTCATTTGAAATGTCAAAACTGTCAGTTATAAGTTGTTGCTGGTGAGATGAGGATGTCATGCAGTGTATATTAAATTCAGTTTTATAGCCACAGAAGCGTTTAATATTTTTAAAAATTTTATCAATTGGGGTAAGTGGATTTATAGAGGAAGTAAATTTATTCATCGATTGTTTTTTTGCTCGCTTTATTTCTCTTTCAAGAAGTGCATTCGCTTTTTTGTAATTTAGAATATTAGTTTGATTTAAGTTAGTTTTGACTAATTTCCAATATTGGTTTTTGTTCTTTTTAAGTTCGTTTAGCTCTTTGCTCCACCATGGTACATAAGAATGCTTTTTTTTATGTTAGCTGCTTCTTTATTAACTTCGCTATTTGTAGGAAAAGAAGTGTGCCATTTTATGCAATTAGTACTAAATTCGTCCCAATTGGCTAGCTCTGTAATAAATTTTGGTTTGTTCGTAGGTGAAGGTTTATTATTGGGGAAAGGGATACGATTATAGGGAAGTGGTCACCTGAGGTTACAGAAGGATCAGTTTTCCATGATGTGTGGGTTGCCAATTCATGTGTGCAGAAAGTGAGATCGATGTGTGTCAATGTGTTATGCGTACTAAAATGAGTGGGCGAGCCATCATTCAATAGTATATAGTTAGATTTAGTTAAAAATTTGTTAATTATTATATCTTTTCGGTTATTTTTAGCTGATCCCCAGCTTGAATGCCATGAGTTAAAGTCACCAGTGACTAGTGTGGGAAAATTTGAGCAGTTTAATGATGATTCAAGGTCGTTCAGAGTGAAGTTCATATCAGGAGGTATATATGTGCAGATTATGTTAAATTTTAACTTTGAAATAATTTCGATTTGTATTGAATCAAATCGACCATTGATTGGAGTAAATTTGTGTTGAAGTGATTGATGTACCAAAAACCCAACTCCTCCATATCTTGTATTGGAGGTGTTGATGTTATATAGTTTGAAATTAATAGGAATAGGAATGTTGGATAATGCGTGTAGGTGAGTTTCTTGCAGTGAAACCACTTTAGGATTGTATTTTTTTAAAAGTACAAGGAGTTCGTTGTAGTGGTGTTTATATCCGTTAATATTCAATTGAATGATTTTTAGTGGCATTATAAATTGGACAGGTTAAGAAAAATTAGTTGTTGTTGAAATGCAATTATGTCTAATAAGTTTTCAAATAATTAGTTGAGATTCTCTGAGTCACAAGACATGTTATCAGAGGAATCTAATAAGGAAATATTAGTTTTACTTATAGTAGGTGACTTATCTAATGTGTAAGACTTAACTAAAGTTTTTTGTTTTGTGATTTTGTTTCTGTTACGTGCTGAAGTGTTTTCGGGTAGCAATACTACCTGCTTCGAAGTGGTGATGGGATAGTTGTTGTCCGCTAACAAATCTGCATAGTCCGTTTGGGGACGTGATAATGTTGCGGGTATTGAAGTTGGTATCGATGTTGTTGGTAGAGTAGCGGTATTTTGTTTCCCTGGCGAATTTTGCGCTTTGCTTGTGGAGGCGGTTGCGGTATTTGGTTTCCCTGACGAATTTTGTGCTTTGTTTTTGGAGGCGATTGCGGTCGATGTGGTGGAGGAGGTGCTAGCTGCGTTTGGTTGTTTTTTTGTTATCATAGAGGCGGTGAAGTGTGTTTTTGCAATTGATGAGTAGGTAACAGAGTTATGTTGGTGTCTATTATTATATATTCCATTTGCGGACTTTCTGTCTACTTTTTCGATCGAATGCTGATAATTGCATTGATCAGCTTCGCTTTTACTGCAGTTGATGCAAGCTTTTGTAGTGACATATTTCTTGCTGTATTAACGTGGTGGCTGTTAGCGCAGAATGGACAAATTTTGCGTCTTTGCAGTATGATGTCGTAGCAGTTGTTGCAACGCATTGGTGGGGGGATATATATGGCCGAAGTTTCACCTTTTCGTAGACGATTTTTATATATTCTGGTGTCGTAGCGGATTCAAAAGTCAGTATGACCAGACCCGTCTCAACAATTGCATCGCCAGATTTTTTCATAATTTTTTTAACTTGGGTAACGCACTGTGATTTTAATTCCGCTTTGATTACTTCCTCTGCAATGCCTCGAATATCATTGCAGTAAACGACAGCTTTGACATAGTTCAGTGTTCTGTGTTCTTTGACCTCTACTTCTATGTCAGACGAGAGGGAGCGGAGCTGAATCAACTTTGTGGCTTGCGTTCAATTTTTAGTTTTAATCAGCAATGTCCCATTGCGTAATTTTTGCACATTTCGACTTGCGTGATACATAAATTATCAATCACCTTTTTGATTAAAAAAGGGGAAACATTTAAAAGGGTTTCGGTGCTTTTTATACGACTGATGACCAGATACTTTGGACCAGGAGATATCAGGACTTCAGTTTAATGGATTTATCCAGTACAAGGTGCGGCCCAGGAGGCCCAACTCCTAAATCCGGAGGATCCCCGGCACTCATGTGTAACTGATTGCTATGTATTTATTTGTTGTTTGTTTATTTGTTGTGAGCAAACAAAACAATAGCAAAAAAAAAAAAAAACAAAAATAAAACTGTTGTTGTTCACTCAAAAAAAAATTGCAAAAATAAATTAACTTTTGAGCTGTATGGAACACGACTGTACTCTAAGAAAGCAAGAGATAAACTGTGCATCGTATTATTGACCAAATATTGCAAGGATTCGAAAACAAGGAGCATTGCAATGCACAAGATGGCGCGTCTAAACTGGATGCTGTGTAGTAGGTCCAAGCTGCTCCTGAGATGTAAAAGGGCGATTTATATGGCTATTGTTGTGCCCAGCTGGAGCTATGGGATCCAGATTTGGAGACTGGGTGCAGGCACGCATCGTAAGCGCGTACAGACGCTGGTACGTTCGAGGGTCTACTCTCCACCGAGATCTGAACTTGGAGACCATAGAGCTACAAATAAAGCGTCATACTAGTAGATATAGCGACAGGCTGAGAGCCCACATGAATAGGCTAACTAGGCATCTTGCTGAAGAACGCCCCATAAGCCGCTTAAAAAGACGCCAATAGCCAAACTAGATAAAATATATATACTTATATAAAAAAATAAAAAAAAATATTATAAAAACTGTATATAAAATGTATATATTATGTAATAACTACTGACATTAATAATATTTGCTTGCATATAATTTGCATCAAAGCTGTGGATAACAACCTCACATGTTTTGAAGAAATATTTGACGTAATCTCTTTGCATGGTCATGGGACGGGACAAGTTTTATTTTATTTTTTTTTTGCCGACAAAAGTAAGCTCAGCTCAATTTGTACAGATGGAGCAGTTGTAATGACAGACAAACACAAAGGCCTTGTGGGAATCCTTAAAAAGAATGGAATTTGTTGCCCATCTATACATTGCGTAATTCATCAGGAAGCTCTTTTTGCAAAAAAAATTTAAATGAAATCCGATTTGAACATTTCTGTCCACATTATAAACAAGATACGAGATGGACATAATGCAGTGATGCATATAAAGTTCAAGGAATTCGTTGAAGATTTGAATACAGAGCACGGAGATCTCTGTTGATGTACACAAAAGTGCGATGGCTCAGCAAAGGGAAATGCTTGGAGCGTCTTTTCAAAAGAAGTCACCAGCTTTCTCAAAAACATTGTAAAAGACGTCGAATATCTTCTTGTATTAGTGCAAGATAATAATTATTTAATGGACTTGGCATTTTGTTGTGATATTAACAAACTATTAAATGACCTCAATCTTTCCCTACATGGAAAAAATCGTCATATTTTCAGACTATTCAGAGCAATAGCCAATTTACCAACTGAGGAACAATAGTTTCGTCAACTTAGAAAAAACCTCGCTAATATTTTCCTAATTAAATATCAGTAGTTTTGCTAAGATACAAGTATACGCCGTAATAGTCGGGGAACTAAATGGAAATTACAAAAATAGATTTTAAGATTTAAATATAGAGCTTCATGACTATCCGCTCAGTTGTGAGCTGTCAAATCTGGACTTCCTGTTATTTGAAGAACTTGAACAGTTACGGGATGATTTTACTATTCCTTTGGAAAGGGGTGAAAAATTTTGGAAGCGCATTGATGACAGAAAATATTCGACCCTCAAAAATGAAATACATAAACTTTATTCAATGTTTGGCACAACATACAACTGCGAGGTGGCATTTTCTAGTTTGTAAATAATTTTGAGCAAACTCCGAATTCAAATATCTGACCAACATATAGCCGACTTGGTGCGAATCAAAAAACATAAAGGAGATATAAATGTGGAAGACATAGTAAAAAAGTTCTTTTTTCTTTTTTTGTTTTCATTTATATATATTTTATAATTTTTATTTTTATATTTTATTATTATTATTAGGCCCTGTACCGAAGGTACAAGAGCCTATTGGTTTTGTGCAAATGTATGTAACAGGAAGAACTAATTGTCGGAGACCCCCAAAGTTACCCCCATTATGGTCAGGAGTGATAGAGGAGTCGATATAGCCATGTCCGTCTGTCCGTCCGTCCGTATGAACGAAAGGATCTCGGAAACGGTAATAGATAGAGACTTCGTGTTTTTTGCATTCGACTAGGACTGCTCCGGAATTTCACAAGTTTATTTTAAAATTTTGCCCCTCTCCCCCCTTCCCCATAAAATCACCCCTTAGGGTAAAAATTTCTTCGGCACAAAAAAATTTAGTATACCAGTATAAAGTTAACGTCCTTCTAAATCAAAATCAAAAAAGGTCATCAAAATCGGATAATAAATGACGATTTTATAAGCAATTGAATTTGAACGACCCCCCTTTTCTTCTCATTCATATTCGCGCAGTGAGAAGTGGTCATGGTTTGTTAGGCGACCTGAACTGGTACAGGGCCTCTTACAGTCGGTTACGCCTGACTGTATTTTCTTACTTGTTTTTATTTACTTTTGTTACTTTTTGTTTACTTTGCTCGACGTCTGTTATCATTCTGTTAATTCGATTTCTAATTCCGAGAGAAATTTTTAATTTTGTTTATGTATTATTTTTCCCTTTTCTATTCTTTTCACCAAAATTGCGGTTTGTATTGTCTCCACAAAATGCCACAATTTTCTTATTCAAATCATTGCTTGATAGTACTTCCTTAAAAAAATCGACAATTATGTCGGATGTTTCACCAGACTCTAAAATTTTGACCTTCGTATGCGAATTGAAACAAAGAATAATTTTGTCGTGTCATGATTTGAAGCATCCCTTAATAATGTTATGCAGTGGGATTCGCCAAGGCGCTCTTTCAATTCATCCGTCACCATATATGTATGCCAGTACATTTACAACAATAGCCTGAGATTTAGAACGAGCACATCTCAATTTCTGCTCGAAACATGTTTCTATTAAATTAGAAGCACAGTCGTTTGAGCGAAAGCTGTGATTTTCTGATTTCAAATGTTTTTCAATATCGCTGGCCCCATCATGTCCAACAATAAAATCAGTTCGACACTTTCACACGTAACATCTGCTGTAGGCCATTTTATAGAAACACGTATGAAAGATAGAGAAGAAAGATTTCTTTTGTTTGACTTTACCTTTCTTTATGAACGCAAAAAAGATAGATTGCCTTGCTTACGTAAGCGTGCATATATTCGCATATATTATAGAAGGTAGCGCAACTCTCACAATATACATGTGTAGCTGAGAGCCATTTCTGAGAGCAGCAGAGAGTAAAAAAGAGAAACGATCGGTCGCATATTGAGTGTAGCTATACTCTCTCAACTGTAACTATTTCTAGAGCGCAGGGCTGAAGTGGCGTCACTATGTATTATTACACTTTGCGCTAGCATTTATTCTAGCGTGCACACACAACCATCCAGCTCAAGCATCAACAACGTTTGAAATTAGACGTGCCAATGTGGGCAAGCTCTGACTAGTGGCCTAACCTTGTAAGTGAACTGAAGTTATGATTGTTCACTTAGTGGAGATGGAGCAGAAACCATCCATCCATCCATCCCGCGCTCATCACGCTCGTACCACGCCACGCGTTGTCGCCCCAGCTGTTGTATAGTATTTTAAGTATCGTAAAGTGTCATAAAGTCAATTAAGTATCGTTAGTATGTAACCCTAGTATCGTTAGTTTATAGTAGTTTGTAGCCCTAGCATTAGAATGCATTGTAACACATATGTAAGAGACGCACTTAAATATATTTAATTAATAAAGTAAGACGTACAAAAGAATAACAAAACACCAGCTACTTGTTGTTGCGTGGAAGGTGTATTTAAGTTTTAATGCCAGTCTGTTCAGTCATAGTACTATGGGAAATTTGACCACTATTTGTGACCAAAACCCATTTTCTGAAAGTCGCAAAATTACAAATTTTTTGAGTGCAACGCATCAATAAAAGATTAATCTTGAATGTTGCTTACCAAAACTCTCAATAGATGGCGCCACGACGAAGATGTCAGCCGATAAACACAGCTGTTGCAAATGCAAAGCACATGCTTTTACAATATAAAGTTTTGTTCGCAATTTTAAAGTGTCAAAAAAGTGAAAAATTAAACAAAATAAGTTAAATTTTTGCAATGAGTTCGAATAAGTGTGGTTTGTTTTATGTGTTTGTGACTGTTAATTGTTGAAATCTCTTGTGCTGTCCCCTTAGAAATGTAAAAATGTAAGTAGTCTAACAAATGCAAATTTTTGATTAAGTCTCACTTTTAAGAAGGGATTCAAAATGAGTCCAGAGGAGTCCATCAATGAAATGCATTTTGTGTTGTAGAGCATTTAATTCTTGTAATTAAAAATTACACTTTTAAACACTTTGCGTGAAATTTAAATTTTTAGGACATAACCTCAAGTTTGCCAATGCAGAATTGTTTGAAAAGTGGAATGAAGCGACTGGCAAAAACGCAAAGGAGGATGTTGTTTTAAATTATTTTAAAGCGGCCATACCAGGAGCGGAATTGGAAAGTCAAGAAGAGATGTTAGTGCATACAAGCAAAAAATTTTGCTACCGCTTGAGCGCAATGTGGAAGAACTGCAAGGCCAATTTAAAGCAGTTCCGGCGCAAGCATGGAGATTGGTTTAGTTCGGAAACAGTTATTTGTCTTACCGAGACCTTGAAGCCAGTGGGTCGACCAACACTGCCGTTTAATGCTAAAGGCAACAGAGCACGCAGAAGTCACGCTGCAGATCTTGCGAAATCTGAAGGAAGCAACGTAAGTCTGCTGATTCAAGCAGCAAGCGTGGCTGCGCGAAAGCATAGACAAATGGACCTTGCAAGTGTGTTACAGCTACTTTCGATATGCCCAGAAAAAGCGAAATGTATGCGTAAAGCATTAATCGTGCTGATCGAATAGCCGGAAGCTATATCTCCTAATGAGGCATTAGCTCTTCTTTTGGATCAAAATTTTACAAAAGAACAATACTGCGCTATAAAAGAGCAAAATAAGAAAAAGCAATGCGACATATTGGGAGATTGGGATTCGTTTGCTCAAGTGCACATTGTGTGAAAAGTTGTTAACTGCCATACACCTGGGAATGGCCAACAATGATTCTTGTGTCAAACGGTCCAAGCAACTCACACGTCCGTTAGGACACGTATCTCCTGGGTAGCCTCTGAACATCCGTTCAGAGGTGAGCTAACGTGAGAAGGCGAAGGGGCCCCCTCTCCTTTAAAAAGGGGTTGGTGCGCTGGGCTTGGGACCCGCCACTTTAAAAAAAAAAACCCCAATGAAAACGAAAAGAAAGCCTCGGATGGACCCCTTTGATGACGACCCCGGAACACGATACAAGGATCATGATTTAAGGATATGCACCTGGAATGTCCGCACCCTCAATTGGGATGGTGCAAGTATCCAGCTGGCTGATGTCCTCGAAAAATGCAAGGCTGACATCACCGCAATCCAAGAAATCCGATGGATAGGGCAGGTAGTAGAAGTCATCCTGTGACATCTACTACAGCTGCCATGCGAGTAAGCGCGAATTTGGATGTGGTTTCGTGGTGGGTAGGAAACTACGTGGCCTCGTCTCTAGGTTCACACCTGTTGACGAGCGTCTAGCCGCGATACGCATCAAGGCTAAATATTTTTATATTAGCCTGATTTGTGCGCACGCCCCGACGGAAGAGAAAGACGACGATGCTAAAGATGAATTCTATGAGCGCTTGGAACGCCTGTACGAGCGCTGTCCCAAACACGATGTCAAAATCGTGCTTGGCGATTTCAACGCCAAGATTGGGAAGGAAGGAATCTTTGGCCCAACCGTCGGAAAATTTAGCCTTCACGACACTACCTCCAATAATGGAGAGAGGCTAATCGATTTCGCCGCAGGTCGGAACATGGTAGTTAGTAGTACCAGATTTCAACATCTTAACATCCACAAGGCTACATGGCTGAGTCCTGATCAAAAAGCACGCAACCAAATCGATCATGTTCTGATTGACGGAAGGCACGCATCGAGCGTGTTGGACGTGCAAACGTTACGTGGTCCCAACATTGACTCGGACCACTATCTTGTCGCAGCCAAGGTACGCACTAGGCTCAGCGTAGTGCACGCCGCACGTTCCAACATGCAACGAAAGCTAGACGTCGGCAAGCTGCAATCAGAGCAGACCGCCGCAGCCTTCTCAAACACACTCTCCCGACTGCTCCAGGAAACCTCTCCGATTTCTCGAGATATATGTGAGCAGTGGACACACATCACCCGCTCCATGGATAGGGCTGCCAAGGATGTCATTGGTTTTACAAAACCTGTGAAGAATTCTTGGTACGACGAGGAGTGTCGCAATGCTACTGCAGAGAAGAACGCTTCCTATCAGCGAACTCTGCAGTCGGGAGCAACGCGAGCTGTTAGAGAGCGATATCGAAAGAAGCGGAGAGAGGAGAAACGCCTTTTCAGACGCAAGAAAAAGGAGCAAGAAAGGCGGGAGTTTGAGGATGTTGAGATGTTCCGTAACAGAAATGAAGCTCGAAAATTCTACCAAAAGGTCAAGCGTCTGACTGAAGGTTTTAAGCCCGGAGTAACTTTCTGTAAGGATGAGAATGGAAATCTGGTAACGGATGAACAGAAATCACTGAGATTATGGAGGAGTCATTTCTCCAACCTATTTGGAGGCGATGAAGCGCACAATACCGCCGAAAGAGAAATGACACCGGAACCACCAGTTAATGATGGCACTATTGTAGAGCCACCGGACTATTACGAGGTCGATTCAGTTATTAAAAAGCTGAAAAATAACAAAGCGGCAGGCTCTGATGGGCTGCCAGCTGAGTTATTAGTTATCGGCGAAGAGTTGGTTAGGAGTATGCACCAGCTTTTATGCAAAATATGGTCCGATGAACGCATACCCAATGACTGGAATCTCAGTGTTCTCTGTCCTATCTTCAAGAAAGGAGACCCCGCTGTTTGCGCCAACTACCGCAGAATAAGTCTCCTTTCCATTGGATATAAGACTTTGTCGGGCGTATTGTGTAATAGGCTGAAGCCATATACCGACTCACTGATAGGACGATATCAGTGTGGCTTCAGACCAAAAAGGTCGACCAGTGACCAAATATTCACATTACGCCAAATCTTGGAAAAGACCCGTGAGTTCAGCAAACACACAAACCACCTATTTGTCGATTACAAAGCCGCTTTCGACACGCCGATAAGAGCGAAGTTCTTCGACGCCCTGTCTGCACTAGGTATCCCGGCAAAGATTGTCCGTCTTTGCATGGCGACGCTATCTAACACACAAAGCGTTGTCAGGGTGGGGAAAAACCTCTCCGACCCCTTTGATACCAAGAGAGGTTTCAGGCAGGGCGATGCTCTATCGTGCGATTTTTTCAATCTCCTGATGGAATACATCCTACGCCAATGCCCGTACATACAGAGTATGTCGGGCTCGATCTTCCAAAAGGAAGTGATGCTGCTCGCTTACGCCGATGACATCGATATCATCGGCACGCAGGAACGGCGAGTCAGCAAGGCGTTCTCGGAGATTGAAAAACAGTCTCGGCTCATGGGTCTAGCGGTGAACGAGGACAAGACGAAGTACTTGGTGTCTTCTCGCACTCCGTCAATGCGTCTTGGACGGTCAGTGACGATGGAGAATTTCAACTTCAGTGTTGTAGAAAACTTCGTCTATCTCGGAACAGAGATCACCAGCAACAACAACGTCAGCCTGGAGATCAGGCGAAGAATCACGCTTGCAAACAGATGTTTTTTTGGGCTGAGCAAGCAAATGAGAAGTAAAGCCCTCTCTCGACGGACGAAAATAAAGATCTATAAGACGCTGATACTCCCGGTCCTACTGTATGGCGCAGAGGCATGGACCGTGATTGAGTCGGATGAGACAGCGTTGGAAGTCTTCGAGAGGAAGATTCTTCGCAGGATCTTTGGTCCTATTAGAGTCGGCGACGAGTTTAGGTCCCGTATGAACCGCGAGCTGTACGAGCTATTCAATGAGGTTGACATAGTCCAGCGCATAAAATTCCAGCGGCTGCACTGGGCTGGGCACCTCATTCGAATGGACGAAGGAGCTCCAGCACGCATGGTTTACATGGGGGGCCCAAACTTGATTGGTGGACGCCGACATAGAGGACGACCGGGCACTCGATGGAATGACCAGGTATGGAGAGATCTCTCCGTACTTGGCATTCAGAACGACTGGCGCCAGCGCGCACAGGATTATGGAGGCTGGCGCGCTTTCCTGGACGCGGCCATGACCGGTAGACGGCCATATAACTAACTAACTAACTAATGCGACATATATCCATTATATAAGACGGTTGCTGAACAAAACAAGTAAGGAAATTTCAGTCGGGCGTAACCGACTGTAAGAGGCCCTGTACCAGTTCAGTTCGCCTGACACATTAAATGTTTCCCGAGCTTATGACCAAACACATGACCACTTCTCACTGCGCGAATATGAATGAAAAGAAAAGGGGGGTCGTTCAAATTCAATTGCTTATAAAATCGTCATTTATTATCCGATTTTGATGAACTTTTTTGATTTTGGTTTAGAAGGACGTTAACTTTATACTGGTATACTAAATTTTTTTTGTGCCGAAGAAATTTTTACCCTAAGGGGTGATTTTATGGGGAAGGGGGGAGAGGGGCAAAATTTTAAAATAAACTTGTGAAATTCCGGAGCAGTCCTAGTCGAATGCAAAAAACACGAAGTCTCTATCTATTACCGTTTCCGAGATCCTTTCGTTCATACAGGACGGACGGACAGACGGACATGGCTATATCGACTCCTCTATCACTCCTGACCATAATGGGGGTAACTTTGGGGGGTCTCCGACCATTATTTCTACCTGTTACATATATTTGCACAAACCCAATAGGCTCTTGTACCTTCGGTACAGGGCCTAAAAAGAGTGCCGGCCTGTTGATTTTGTGATAAATGATACAAAAGCAGAAGTATCGCTACAGAATCTCCTTGACCACACAGCTAGTCGGATCGTAAATTTGCAAGAAGACGTCGTTGAGACCATAATGCAAGAACAATGTACGGAGTTTTTAGCGGCAGATCTTATTTTAAGCTACGGCTTTGATGGAAGTTCCGGCCAATTGAAATAATTTATTTTGCATGCAGGATATAAATGTCGCGTGAAGAAGTGGAGAATTTTAGAGGAGGTTTCTCAACGAAAGAAAGAAATTCAAGACCTATTCTGGGAACACCTTTCGTTAATAGTTGATAAACCAAAAGTTGGAGGATTTGGCAGTACTAACGATGGAAACACTGCTCGCCGTGCATTTTGCGATCCACAAATATTTGCAAATATCACTGGCATCGACGAGCAGCTCATTGGAAATTTTAGAATCATTTTGATATGCCTTTCATGTCAGTTGCCAATAGCTGTTAAAAAATTTCAAGCCTTTTGCTATGGAACTGCAGAAATAATCATCGATAAATATCCTTGGTTGCCAATGACCGCAACAGTACACAAAATTTTGATTCACGCTACTGACATAATTGAGAATAAGTCTGATCGACTTCATCACGCGAGGAAATGTCAAAGGATACAAAGTTTTACAGACGTGTTTCATCGAGCAATGGATACTTCCGATCCAATCATATCTTCGATGAATTTGGATAGACGAATTCAGCGACAAAAGAGAATGTGTCTTCCTGTTGAGGTTTTGGAGTTGTTGGAAAGCTCTTCAAACTCAGACGAATCATTGGAGGATCACAGCAGTTGTCTTGAAATTAATAATCTTGGCGAATTTCCATGCAATATTGAACTGGAAAACGAAGAGCAGTGGTATGCATAAAAAACATTACTTATAATTCGATATATTTTTAATTATTGTTTATTGCAGGACTGCAGGACGAATACGCCTAACTAAATTTTCTTAAAAAGTTTTTTTTTAATTAAAAGTGCGCCACGCCTACTTTTGTCAAATAAATATAACAAAAAAACTATCTTAAAATTTGTTGCTGCATGTTAAAATAATGTTCTAAAAATAATTTACTTTTTTCTACTAAAGGGGTGGGCCACGCCCACATTTTTTCTTAATATAGTACCTAATGGTTACATAAACCCAATGCAAAAAACCGAACATAGATATCTTGTTTCGTTTTTGAGTTATTAATTTTGGCCACAAAAAGTGGTCAAATTCCCCATAGTGCATAGCTACAAGGGGCCGAACGCAAACGCACGAATTCTTCCCAAAGTCTGCTGCTTTTTGCTTATATTGTCCGTCAAGAAAGTGTTTTCAATTACAAAATAAATCGTATTACTCTGCTTAATTCTGTTAAAAGTACCTAATAAGTGGTTAACTAAAACTAAAACAATTAATATTCATTAACAAATAAGAGGGAAAAAAATAAAAAACAGAAAAAAAACTGAAAATCCATTGTGTCAAACTTAAAGTAATATTCTTAGAGTAATATACTTAATATACGAAAAAAATAATAATTTAGTATTTGGTATGGCCACCTTTGGCATCCACCACGGCTTGAAGCCGCTTCTTCATTGAAAATATAAGGTTTTGTATTCGTTTGGAATCTTATTGGAAGAGTGGTCGACGCTCTTCTAATATTTCAGTTTTTAGCTCTTGCTTGTTTTTGGGGGTGCCGTTTAGCCATCAATCTATCAATTTTCTGCAGTTGTAGAGCATCCACATCTTCTTTATGCTTAGGATCATTATCCTGATAAAGTTTGAAGTTGGGTTTCTTCCCATTGCTAAAGCCAAACTTTGTCGCACTGTTGATTAAATTAGTTTTTAATATATGCAAATATTGGTTCGCATCCATAGTATTGTCTATAAATGCCCCACACCATCACTGACAGTTTGCCATATTTCACTGTTGGAATTATATTTTTCATTTCCAAAGCTTTGAAAGGTTGATGCCATACTCTATTGGGTCCTACGTTGTAATGAAGCATCATTTTTGTTTTATCGCAAAAAATTACGTAGTCCAGGTACTCAATGGGTTTGCTTAGATGCTGGATTAACAACAGAAAGAAGCAGTTTATTGCGGGCAACTCTGGACGTGTATTTTTGCTTATGGAGGACCTACCTTACTGTTTCGTGAGATACAATAGCGCCACACTCTGCTTTTAGCTCACTAGCAAGTGTCCGTGTTGAAACATGTCCGATTTTATCCACTTTTCTTATAAAGAATCGTTCTGAGCGATCATTAATTTTTCGTAGACGTCCGCTGGCAGGGTTTGCCTACAACCTATTTTCTTTTTTTGCCCGATTTATTATATTATACACAGTACGAAGACCTATTGCAAACATATCTGACAGCTCATTAGCGCTTTTTCAAACGAAATTTGTTTACACGGCATATTTATTTTGCAAATAATACGTCTTATCATTTGCAAATTAAAACAACAATGAACAAGAATGGTGTAGAATGAGCAACTCATAGCAAACGAAGAAATAAATGCAACGGTAAAGACAATTCCCGTTACACAATGTATGCAAAGCGCACATAGTAACAGACGTGAAAACACTTTCTTCACACAATGTCTTTTGAGTTGGATTTGTTTTTTATTTTTTTTTTCTTATTTGTTAATGAGTATATTTTTAATTATAAAGCATTTTAGTTAGGTAATAAACGATTGAATTTAAATGGATTTTGTTTTAAATTTTTCAAACAATAGGTCTGTTCGCGTACTTTTCCAGTAAGATTTAGCCAGTAACAAATTTTGTGAGAGTAAGAAATTTTACTCTCTCAAAAACAGATTTACTGCAGAAAGTACGCGAACGACATTTAGTAAGATTTAGTAAGATTTTGCAAGTTGAGTGAAATCAGCTGATTTTAATAAGAGGAAGCACCAGAAAAAGTTAAAGCGGCAAAAGTTATAATTTTAATGATGGAACAAAAACGCAAATAGATGTGGTGTGCTCACCAAATACGTACAAAAATGTTGAAGAAGGTAAGCTGTGTAACAGTGTTGTCAAATTAAAGCAACAAAATTAAATTATTTGGATTTAGACGTAAATTACAGGCGGGACATGGTGCAGCAAGTGACAGGCGGCGATGAAATCGTATTTTCACCGAATGAAGTCCCAGCTGGTGCACTTGGAGCAGAAGGCAATGAGGGAGATCTGGGTGATGATAGTGGTGATGCATCCGATCAGAAGAAACCATTCTGGTTAGATGCGCCAGTCAAAATGCTTATTGCTCTGTATAAAGACTTGCGCCGAAAGGTTGGCAAAAGCGCCAGCCTTAAGAATAAGAGACAAATGTGGCTAAAAATCAGTAGCGAACTGGGGGGAAAAGGGTATAATTTTAATCCCACGCAGGTCGAATCCAAATTTTTTTCTTTGGAGAGGCAGTTCAAAAAAGCACAATTCAACTCCAAAACGGGAAGAAACAGGCAAACCTGCCCCTACCAAACGTAAGTTTTTCTATAAGAAAAACTTGTTTTTGAATTTAATACATTTTTTGTGAATTGGACGATCTCTACGAAAATACGTGTTGGATAGCGAAGCGCGTCTGCTACCAGAGGAGGTCAGCAATAAGGAACCGGAAAGCATTGAATCTCCAACAATGTCTTCAGTTATAAATTAGAAATTTTGTACGGTTGTCAAATTATTAATTGATTCTTTCTTAATAGATCATTTGGATTACACTCCGTCAACCTCCAAAAAAAGAAAGAGTGGTATGGAGAAATACTTGGATAAGGCAGAGGAACACGCAAAGAAAAGGGAAGAGAATGACAAAATTCTTCAAAACCTACTCAAATACAGCATGGAGAAAAGAGAGGCTCGTGCGGAAAAGAAATTAAAGTTGGAAGAAAACAAATTAGACCTTTTAGAAAAATTAATAAATGAATTAAAAAAATAAAAATATATATATATGTTGTTCTAAAAATATTGGCTTTATTTTGACAATTTATGATTTGAAAGATTTGTTACAGAGAAGGTAATCAAAATAATATTATTGTTTCTTTTAATTGTTTACCAAGTTCTGACATATTGCATCTCTGATAGTGTTTCCTGATGACATGTCACCGTAAATTCTAGGTCTTCTTCATTCGCAATATTATGCAATACGCAACATGCTCTTATAAAGTGGCATATTTTTTTCATGCCACGTAATTTGCAATAATAAAGTTGTCTAAATCTTTGTTTAAGTATGCCAAAACTATGCTCTATAGTGACACGGCCAGAACTCAATTTTAAATTAAACCGCTTCTGAGCGTTTGTTAGATGACCATTATCTCTGTATGGTGTAATTATGTAATTACTACATGGATATGCCGAATCACCTAATAAGTAGTAATCTGAAATAATACAAATTATATTATTTTACATTTTAAAAATATTTAAACTGTTATTACCTCCACAAGATATAGGTAAATTATCGTAAATTGGGGAGTTTCTCAACACCCAACTATCGTGACAAGAACCTGGATAGCCAACAAATATATTTATAAATTTGTTGTCCTCATCACAAACAGATTGCAGGCACACTGTTATATTCCCTTTTCTATCTATGTACTCGTCTTTTCCTGTGCTTGGTGGATCAATACAAATGCGTGTCCCATCAATGCAGCCTATATTGGTGAATATTTTAGTAAAGTTGGTATATTGTTAAAATTATTCTAATATTATTGTTTGTTTGTTTAAATGGCCGTCAACCGTCTACCGGTCATGGCCGCGTCCAGGAAAGCGCGCCAGCCTCCATAATCCTGTGCGCGCTGGCGCCAGTCGTTCTGAATTCCAAGTACGGAGAGATCTCTCCATACCTGGTCATTCCATCGAGTGCCCGGTCGTCCTCTATGTCGGCGTCCACCAATCAAGTTTGGGCCCCCCATGTAAACCATGCGTGCTGGAGCTCCTTCGTCCATTCGAATGAGATGCCCAGCCCAGTGCAGCCGCTGGAATTTTATGCGCTGGACTATGTCAACCTCATTGAATAGCTCGTACAGCTCGCGGTTCATGCGGGACCTAAACTCGTCGCCGACTCTAATAGGACCAAAGATCCTGCGAAGAATCTTCCTCTCGAAGACTTCCAACGCTGTCTCATCCGACTCAATCACGGTCCATGCCTCTGCGCCATACAGTAGGACCGGGAGTATCAGCGTCTTATATATCTTTATTTTCGTCCGTCGAGAGAGGGCTTTACTTCTCATTTGCTTGCTCAGCCCAAAAAAACATCTGTTTGCAAGCGTGATTCTTCGCCTGATCTCCAGGCTGACGTTGTTGTTGCTGGTGATCTCTGTTCCGAGATAGACGAAGTTTTCTACAACACTGAAGTTGAAATTCTCCATCGTCACTGACCGTCCAAGACGCATTGACGGAGTGCGAGAAGACACCAAGTACTTCGTCTTGTCCTCGTGCACCGCTAGACCCATGAGCCGAGACTGTTTTTCAATCTCCGAGAACGCCTTGCTGACTCGCCTTTCCTGCGTACCGATGATATCGATGTCATCGGCGTAAGCGAGCAGCATCACTTCCTTTTGGAAGATCGAGCCCGACATACTCTGTATGTACGGGCATTGGCGTAGGATGTATTCCATCAGGAGATTGAAAAAATCGCACGATAGAGCATCGCCCTGCCTGAAACCTCTCTTGGTATCAAAGGGGTCGGAGAGGTTTTTCCCCACCCTGACAACGCTTTGTGTGTTAGATAGCGTCGCCATGCAAAGACGGACAATCTTTGCCGGGATACCTAGTGCAGACAGGGCGTCGAAGAACTTCGCTCTTATCGGCGTGTCGAAAGCGGCTTTGTAATCGACAAATAGGTGGTGAGTGTCTTTGTTGAACTCACGGGTCTTTTCCAAGATTTGGCGTAATGTGAATATTTGGTCACTGGTCGACCTTTTTGGTCTGAAGCCACACTGATATCGTCCAATCAGTGAGTCGGTATATGGCTTCAGCCTATTACACAATACGCCCGACAAAGTCTTATATCCAATGGAAAGGAGACTTATTCCGCGGTAGTTGGCGCAAACAGCGGGGTCTCCTTTCTTAAAGATAGGACAGAGAACACTGAGATTCCAGTCATTGGGTATGCATTCATCGGACCATATCTTGCATAAAAGTTGGTGCATACTCCTAACCAACTCTTCGCCGCCGGTCTTAAATAACTCAGCTGGCAGCCCATCATAGCCTGCCGCTTTGTTATTTTTCAGCTTTTTAATAACTGAATCGACCTCGTAATAGTCCGGTGGCTCTACAATAGTGCCATCATTAACTGGTGGTTCCGGTGTCATTTCTCTTTCGGCGGTATTGTGCGCTTCATCGCCGAGTAGGTTGGAGAAATGACTCCTCCATAATCTCAGTGATTCCTGTTCATCCGTTACCAGACTTCCATTCTCATCCTTACAGAAAGTTACTCCGGGCTTAAAACCTTCAGTCAGACGCTTGACCTTTTGGTAGAATTTTCGAGCTTCATTTCTGTTACGGAACATCTCAACATCCTCAAACTCCCGCCTTTCTTGCTCCTTTTTCTTGCGTCTGAAAAGGCGTTTCTCCTCTCTCCGTTTCTCTCGATATCCCTCTCTAACAGCTCGCGTTGCTCCCGACTGCAGAGTTCGCTGATAGGAAGCGTTCTTCTCTGCAGTAGCATTGCGACACTCCTCGTCGTACCAAGAATTCTTCACAGGTTTTATATAACCAATGACATCCTTGGCAGCCCTATCTATGGAGCGGGTAATATGTGTCCACTGCTCACATATATCTCGAGAAATCGGAGAGGTTTCCCAGAGCAGTCGGGAGAGTGTGTTTGAGAAGGCTGCGGCGGTCTGCTCTGATTGCAGCTTGCCGACGTCTAGCTTTCGTTGCATGTTGGAACGTGCGGCGTGCACTACGCTGAGCCTAGTGCGTACCTTGGCTGCGACAAGATAGTGGTCCGAGTCAATGTTGGGACCACGTAACGTTCGCACGTCCAACACGCTCGATGCGTGCCTTCCGTCAATCAGAACATGATCAATTTGGTTGCGTGTTTTTTGATCAGGACTCAGCCATGTAGCTTTGTGGATGTTAAGATGTTGAAATCTGGTACTACTAACTACCATGTTCCGACCTGCGGCGAAATCGATTAGCCTCTCTCCATTATTGGAGGTAGTGTCGTGAAGGCTAAATTTTCCGACGGTTGGGCCAAAGATTCCTTCCTTCCCAATCTTGGCGTTGAAATCGCCAAGCACGATTTTGACATCGTGTTTGGGACAGCGCTCGTACAGGCGTTCCAAGCGCTCATAGAATTCATCTTTAGCATCGTCGTCTTTCTCTTCCGTCGGGGCGTGCGCACAAATCAGGCTAATATAAAAATATTTAGCCTTGATGCGTATCGCGGCTAGACGCTCGTCAACAGGTGTGAACCTAGAGACGAGGCCACGTAGTTTCCTACTCACCACGAAACCACATCCAAATTCGTGCTTACTCGCATGGCAGCTGTAGTAGATGTCACAGGATGCTTTTTTAGAGCAACCCTGCCCTATCCATCGGATTTCTTGGATTGCGGTGATGTCAGCCTTGCATTTTTCGAGGACATCAGCCAGCTGGATACTTGCACCATCCCAATTAAGGGTGCGGACATTCCAGGTGCATATCCGTATATCGTGATCCTTATAGCGTTTGCGGGGGTCGTCATCAAAGGGTCCATTCCGAGGCTTTCTTTTCGTTTTCATTGGGGGGATTTTTTTAAAGTGGCGGGTCCCAAGCCCAGCGCACCAACCCCTTTTTAAAGGAGAGGGGGCCCCTTCGCCTTCTCACGTTAGCTCACCTCTGAACGGATGTTCAGAGGCTACCCAGGAGATACGTGTCCTGACGGACGTGTGAGTTGCTTGGACCGTTTGACACAAGAATCATTGTTGGCCATTCCCAGGTGTATGGCAGTCAACAACTTTCCACACAATGTGCACTTGAGCAAATGAATCCCAATCTCCCAATTCTAATATTATTACCTATAACTTTTGGAAAGGCGCATTTGTTTTCAAAGAACTTACTCGTTTCTTGTTTCTTGCGCTCACCTGGCCATTTCATTATATCAGGGCTCAAGGAACTTAGAAATAAAGAAACTCTGTAAATAACTGTCGAAACACTAGACAGCGACAGGTTGAATCGATCTGACAGATCCCTAAAGCTACAAGCTTCATGACCCGCAAACCACAAAAAAAAGCAATAGATGAACTCCTGCAGACAGTCTTTTGTCAGGACGTAGCTGTTTATAAAAGTCGGATTGTTCAAATCGGGAACTTAGACTTGTAAAAAGACTTCTTGCAATTCTGAAATGACATCGAAATTCTTGTTTTGTATATGTTGGCACCGTTTGTTCAAAATAGAATTTTATAGAATTTCGTGGATGCCTTCCATATTGAAAACAAAATCCGTTCAAATAAATGTCATGTTCTCCTCTTAATCTGGCGTAAATAATTTGGTCTTCTTCGCCATCACTTTCTGATGATGATGATTCCAACAGCGATGCAATTGCAGTCAAAATTATTTTCTTTCTGTTGTCTCCACTAGACAACTGAAGGTTTTGCGAGTTCAAAGAACATGAAGCTGCAACAAATAATCATATGCATATAGAATAAATATTACTATGCACAATAAATATTAAAATTTTTTTTTAATTTGGACTTACTTTCGACTGGTTCAGTCAAGGAATTTAGTGAAGGAAAAGATGGCAAGTCACTCGTCTCCCGGACACATACTTTTTTAGCGGGAATCTAATATCCAATATTGCAAATAGATAATAATAAATGGCAAATAGATTAAAAATATTGTTAATAATATTTTACTTACATTTTCCATTATAAGTAGATGCATAGCATAGCTAATGAGAAGAGAATTAATTTGATAGAAAAGTTGAATCAATCGTTTAACTTAAATAATAAACGAATTGCCGATATTCTAGCCTACCAAGAAGCACACATTCCGGAAAATGCGAAAATTTCTGCTGAAAAATATCCAGCAACCAAAAACGCAATACTTAAATTATCATCAATTGATGCGACTACTTATATATGAGACAATCTCTGAAAAAAAATGCCACTTAAAAAAAAGTTCTAAATTTTTTCTAACATTTACACAGGGCCTCAAAATGAAATTGAGGTGGACCTTCTCTGAGTTTAGTTGCTCTTTTTGGGGTTGCTGAATACGATCCCGGTGTCCACATGAACCCATCAGTTAAAAATCAAGGGAATGCACTTAAATTTGACCGATAGAATTTTTTTGACCCCAGACCTGTTTTTTGACCCATTCTTTGAAGGTTATCTCAGGTCATATTGAGGTTAAATTCTTCTTTTGTTCTTTCGGCTGGTATCTTCGTTAGGAATGGGGATCACCTTTAAGTTTATGGGTCGCTTATTTTAATTTCTTTGTCAATGTGATCCTATCTCGTCTACTGCAAGGTCGCAGGAAGGTTAACCATCTTAATTCGAATGGTGGAATTTTGTTTACTGGCCTGATTTTGTTTGGATGTATCGATTTTTTTTTGTGGAATCGTGTGTGCCTAAAAGTGTGTGAATCTGTGCCAATTCCGCTCATTTCTCAAGTATTTTAAGCAATGTGAAAGAAACTGTGGGTGTTGAACCAATTTTGATTGAAAAGTTGAGTTTAATCATAGTGTGACAAGATTTTTTAGTTCGGAAAAATAGATTTTTGTAGTGAATTTGCGTAGTGGATTGTTATATTTAATCCTAATTAAAAATTCATGTATGACGTGTTTTTTTGTTTGTAAAAGATCTACGAATAGCTTTTCTTTTGTGTACGTTTGATGCATCTCTTTTTAAAGACCAACAATAGTCTGACATCAAATTCACATCCCAAACACCTTGATATTTTCTCCCAAATTCTTTTAAGTCTTAATGAAATCTCTCACCCTGCTCTTCACTATAGTCTCCTAGATTTTCTGGAAAGTAATCAATGTGGGAATAAAGGAAGTGAATCTTTAAATTCATTAAACAACTCATTTGTTGGTAGTTTTCTAACAATCTGTTAACAATGTGTTTGTAATCAGGGTCTTTGTTGTTTCCCAAAAACTTTTTTCGAATTTCTTTGAAACTACTCCAAGCTGCTTTCTCATCTTTGGTCATTCTCATTTTAAATTCATCGTCTTTTATCAGATCCCTTATTTGAGGGCCATCGAAAACTCCTTCATTGATTTTCGCCTCAGAAATACTAGGAAATTTCTCAAATAGATACATGAAAGCATCGCTTTCTGATTTTCTCGTTGCTTTGATAAGCTGTTTAAATAAGCCTAGTTTGATATGTAAAGGTGGAAGAATGCCTTTATGACTAGGAATGAGAATTGAAGTTATTTTCCAATCTCCAACTAATTGCTTCAATTTTTCGAGTAGAAAATGGAGATTATTGTATTCCTCTTTCAAGATCACTGAATGGCCAACTGGTATATGGGCATATACGTTTCCATTGTGAAGTAAGACAGCTTTCAAACTCCTCACTGATGAATCAATAAATAGTCGCCAGTCACTAGCTACGAACACTTTCATACTCATTTATCAGTCCTTCCACATCATTACAGTATACTAAGCCCTTTGCTTTCGAGAAGAATTTCCGGAATGAGAGATCTCTATTACGATAAAAACTTACTAGAGTACCTGGAGCTGAACAATTCTTCTCTTGCAATCTACAAGCTGTAAGTTCGGAAATTTCTGTCGAAAGACCAAGTCACTTAGCTCGTAAATTCATCAGATGCTCCGGGTTGAGCATCTTCTGATTCTTGCAATACATTCAGGTCACCATTATCCTGATATTCGGATTCTTCAAATGACATTCTTTCATCTCCATTATTAGTTTCTGTTTTCAAAGAGACTTCGTTAGTAGACAACTGATTTTCACTTTTAACGGATCAAAAAATAGGTAAAGACTTATTCGGACGTACAATTTTCCGGGAAGGTGGAAGGTATAAGCTCGCTCGAGCTGCTAATCTTTTTAAATTGCCACCAACACTGTCACATGTGATTTTTCATGGAAGTGCCATTCAGCATCCACCCTAAAGTCTTTTTATGATTCAACAAATTAGCAAAATTAATAAATTTTGCTCCTTCAAATGTGTCATAAGAATTTTATGGAACCGTGCACAGCTACAGTACTATGTGTGAGATTATCGGAAAGGACAACCATACTATTATGTTCAATTTTCTGATTTTTGACATAATAGAACACAGCTGTGTGAATGGAAACTTGATTGTTGTTCCAATAGAATGACTGAGCGAGCAGCTTTTTGAGCTACGAATGCGTAGTTCTCTGCAAAGTCACATAAAAATAGTAATTCCCCTTCTTTTAATGTTTCCTTTAGATGTTCGAAATATCTTGCTTGCTGTCTAGCAATAAAATCGTGATTCGTTAAAACTGTCAATTTCAGTTATAGATTTTGCTTTAACAGTAATGTTAGGCCAACCTTCTGTCGTAACTTATTTATTTATTTATTTATTTAAAAACTTATCATAGAGTTTAAACTAAATGATAAGAGAAACTAGCAATAGCTGCCAGGGCCTTCAGCTAGACAATACTAGGAACTTAATATGTAATACTTATAATTATTCTTGTTTACTATTTAACCATGTTTTGCTTAGGTGTAAGGCTATTAATATTAATTTATATTTGTTTACATTTTTAATTTTATATAATTTGTTGGTTGTATACTAAGAAACGTTTATTTAAATTTTGTTATATAACAGAGATTTTTTTTAGGAACTTTATAATTTTAGATATGTTAACTTCATTAGGGTTAGCAAGTAAATTTATCGGATTGTTTCCATTAAATAATTCTGTTCTAATGTTGTTTAAGGAAGAGCAGGATTCTAGTATGTGCTTGATGTCGACTGTACTGTTGTTTTGGCATAGTGGGCATGTGGATGGTGTATTGTTGTTTAAATAGTGTTCATGTGTTAGTTTGGTATGGCCCAAGTCGATTTATTTTGTGCTGTGAAATCTTTTTCATGTAATCACATATGTGAAGCGAATTCTGGTTTAATTGCTTGTACCACATATTACATCGTGAAATTTGTTTTATCTTGTCAATGCTAAGTTGGTTTTTTTCAAATATCTGTTTATGTCATTAATATTATAATTTAGTGTATGGCCAGGGATCCATAATAACTTTACTTTAGGTAAGAGATTTATCAACATTGATCTAATTATAGAGGGATAATAGTCATGGTTGTTTATATTAGAGATAGAATCTAAAGCAGACATGGAGTCAGAGCATATAACAAACATTCCTTTAATGTTCTTAGCTAGTTTTTACTATTTCAGCGGTTAATACCGTAGAATATTGTAGCAGATTTCCATACTTTAGCGTGTGTGTTTCTGTTGTAAGTGCTAAGCCAGTAATGTGATTTTGTTGTGAACCGTCGGTGTAGATAAATGTGTGCGTTTTGTGTTGGTTTTTGATTCTATAAAAGGGCTGTCTGTAGATGTTTGCTGCAGTATTTTGTTTTCTGTGGATTCTGAGTGAAGTATCTATTGCGTCTTTAGGCAAAAACCAAGAGGGTTCCATACGTTGAATTTTATTAGGCTTGTATGGGATACCGTTCAATATTGATGCATTTATTGTACGTTCGATTGATGAGATAGATTTTTTATTTGCAGATATTATATGATGTTTTGGGAGATTGCGATTCGATTGCTCAAGTGGAAAGTTGTTGACTGCCATTCACCTGGGAATGGCCAACAATGATTCTTGTGTCAAACGGTCCAAGCAACTCACACGTCCGTTAGGACACGTATCTCCTGGGTAGCCTCTGAACATCCGTTCAGAGGTGAGCTAACGTGAGAAGGCGAAGGGGCCCCCTCTCCTTTAAAAAGGGGTTGGTGCGCTGGGCTTGGGACCCGCCACTTGAAAAAACACCCCCAATGAAAACTAAAGGAAAGCCTCGGAAGGAATTGAATGATGACGACCCCCGCAAACGCTATAAGGATAATGATTTGAGGATATGCACCTGGAATGTCCACACCCTTAATTGGGATGGTGCAAGTATCCAGCTGGTTGATGTCCTCGAAAAACGCAAGGCTGACATCACCGCAATCCAAGAAATCCGATGGATAGGGCAGGGCTGCTCTAAAAAAGCATCCTGTGACATATACTACAGCTGCCATGCGAGTAAGCACGAATTTGGATGTGGTGAGTAGGAAACTACGTGGCCTCGTCTCTAGGTTCACACCTGTTGACGAGCGTCTAGCCGCGATACACATCAAGGCTAAATATTTTTATATTAGCCTGATTTGTGCGCACGCCCCGATGGAAGAGAAAGATGAACGCCTGTACGAGCGCTGTCCCAAACACGAAGTCAAAATCGTGCTTGACGATTTCAACGCCAAGATTGGGAAGGAAGGAATCTTTGGCCCAACCGTCGGCAAATTTAGCCTTCACGACACTACCTCCAATAATGGAGAGAGGCTAATCGATTTCGCCGCAGGTCGGAACATTGTAGTTAGTAGTATCAGATTTCAACATCTTAACATCCACAAGGCTACATGGCTGAGTCCTGATCAAAAACCACGCAACCAAGTTGATCATGTTCTGATTGACGGAAGGCACGCATCGAGCGTGTTGGACGTGCGAACGTTACGTGGTCCCAACATTGACTCGGACCACTATCTTGTCGCAGCCAAGGTACGCACTAGGCTCAGCGTAGTGCATGCCGCACGTTCCAACATGCAACGAAGACTAGACGTCGGCAAGCTGCAATCAGAGCAGACCACCGCAGCCTTCTCAAACACACTCTCCCGACCGCTCCGGGAAACCTCTCCGATTTCTCGAGATATATGTGAGCAGTGGACACATATCACCCGCTCCATGGATGAGGCTGCCAAGGATGTCATTGGTTATACAAAACCTGTGAAGAATTCTTTGTACGACGAGATGTGTCGCAATGCTACTGCAGAGAAGAACGCTTCCTATCAGCGAACTCTGCAGTCGGGAGCAACGCGAGCTGTTAGAGAGGGATATCGAGAGAAACGGAGAGAGGAGAAACGCCTTTTCAGACGCAAGAAAAAGGAGCAAGAAAGGCGGGAGTTTGAGGATGTTGAGATGTTCCGTAACAGAAATGAAGCTCGAAAATTCTATCAAAAGGTCAAGCGTCTGACTGAAGGTTTTAAGCCCGGAGTAACTTTCTGTAAGGATGAGAATGGAAATCGGGTAACTGATGAACAGGAATCACTGAGATTATGGAGGAGTCATTTCTCCAACCTATTCGGAGGCGATGAAGCACACAATACCGCCGAAAGAGAAATGACACCGGAACCACCAGTTAATGATGGCACTATTGTAGAGCCACCGGACTATTACGGGGTCGATTCAGTTATTAAAAAGCTGAAAAATAACAAAGCGGCAGGCTCTGATGGGCTGCCCGCTGAGTTATTTAAGACCGGCGGCGAAAAGTTGGTTAGGAGTATGCACTAGCTTTTACGCAAGATATGGTCCGATGAACGCATACCCAATGACTGGAATCTCAGTGTTCTCTGTCCTATCTTTAAGAAAGGAGACCCCGCTGTTTGCGCCAACTACCGCGGAATAAGTCTTCATTCAATCGGATAAAAGATTCTTTCGAGCGTATTGTGTAATAGGCTGAAGCCATATACCGACTCACTGATAGGACGATATCAGTGTGGCTTCAGACCAAAAAGGTCGACCAGTGACCAAATATTCACATTACGCCAAATCTTGGAAAAGACCCGTGAGTTCAGCAAAGACACAAACCACCTATTTGTCGATTAAAAAGCCGCTTTCGACACGCCGATACGATCGAAGTTTTTCGACGCCCTGTCTGCAATAGGTATTCAGGTAAAGATTGTCCGTCTTTGCATGAACGAGGACAAGACGAAGTACTTGGTGTCTTCTCGCACTCCGTCAAGGCGTCTTGGACGGTCAGTGACGATGGAGAATTTCAACTTAAGTGTTGTAGAAAACTTCGTCTATCTCGGAACAGAGATCACCAGCAACAACAACGTCAGCCTGGAGATCAGGCGAAGAATCACGCTTGCAAACAGATGTTTTTTTGGGCTGAGCAAGCAAATGAGAAGTAAAGTCCTCTCTCGACGGACGAAAATAAAGATATATAAGATGCTGATACTCCCGGTCCTACTGTATGGCGCAGAGGCATGGACCGTGATTGAGTCGGATGAGACAGCGTTGGAACTCTTCGAGAGGAAGATTCTTCGCAGGATCTTTGGTCCTATTAGAGTCGGCGACGAGTTTAGGTTTGGGTGAACCGCGAGCTGTACGAGCTATTCAATGAGGTTGACATAGTCCAGCGCATAAAATTCCAGCGGCTGCACTGGGCTGGGCACCTCATTCGAATGGACGAAGGAGCTCCAGCACGCATGGTTTACATGGGGGGCCCAAACTTGATTGGTGGACGCCGACATAGAGGACGACCAGGTATGGAGAGGTCTCTCCGTACTTAGCATTCAGAACGACTGGCGCCAGAGCGCACAGGATTATGGAGGCTGGCGCGCTTTCCTAGACGCGGCCATGACCGGTAGACGGTTGACGGCCATTTAAGTAAGTAAGTATATGATGTTTTATCAGATTTGCGATAGGGGTATCCGTACAGTTTAAAAGATATTTGACAAGCTTAGATTTTAGAAAAAAAAATCACGTTTTAATTCTATCGTTGGAATATTTGCTTCGTGAAGGATGTTACTGATTGGTGTTGAACGAAATGCACCGAGAGCCATTCTTATTGCAGCATTGAAGGGTGTTTTTATTTTATTTAAAACTGATGTGGGTGCATAACCGTAAATGTATAAAGCGTAGTCTATTTTAGAAATAATTGTTGCTTTTGCAACTGACAGAAGGGTTAGAGTATTGCAATTAAACCTAGAGCTAGCAAGACATTTAATTACATTAAGCCTTTTGGATAATGAGGTTGTAAGTTTTATGATATGAGGTAACCAATTATTAATTGTTAAGCCTAGTGATGTAATTGAGGGGACTGTAGGTATTTGGATATTATTGCATGATATAATGCAGGTACAATTATGTTTTCTACATATATGCAGATGTTGACATTTATTTAATGAAAGAACAGCCCCAGAATACGAGCACCAGCTTTGCATACACTTGGCCCTCGCTTAACACGGGGGTTACGTTCCTAGAAATCCTCGTGTTAAGCGAAACATGGATTCAGTAGAAAATAAGGGGTTACGTTCTCAAAATTCAAAATTGGCAGCAAAAAAAAATTTTTATTGTTCAAATTTGGTCTGTTTTTATTAAAGTTTCATACATTTGTTCAAAATTAACCAAAAGTTATTATGTATATGCCTTTAATAAATGCATAACATTCATATTTTCACAATTAAAAGTTGGTATTAAATTAAAAAAGTTGCTTCATATAATTAATTAACAGGTTAAACTTTATGGAAGCTTAAAAATGTTAAAAACTAAGGAGATCATATGTTTCTATTCATATCAAATTTGAAATGCATTTGGTGGCATTTATAGTTTAAGCCAGTTTGTTTCAACATGTTTTCTTTTTTGGTGGCTCCTTATCAAAAAAATCAGTCATTTTCGATTGTTTGGTGGCTTTTAAAGCTTCTTTATAGCACTCCTTATAAGGCAAAAGTATTTTTTCCAACTCTCTCATAAACTTAAGTCGTCGTTCGATGACCGGATCTGAATTTAAAAGCACGATTCCAAGCTGCTAGCATATGCGAATCCTTCTTGGAGCTTTTCTATCGTTAAACTAATCGGATCGGTTTCTTCAGAGCTGCTGTCATCTGATTTCGAATTGTTTGCTTCATTCACAGCAATCTCAAGCAATGATTCGTCATTAATTTCTTCATCTTCAAACAACTCTTGCAAATCATCATTTGCCATGTCGTCCACGTTTTGGCACTTCTATTTCATGGCTTTTAACAACCTCTGGCCATAATATCCTCCATCATCTATTTAATGTTGACACCTTAATCTCTTTTAAAGATAAGTTTACCAACTCAAATCTATCTTTAATAGAAAATTTCTTCCAAGCACTGGTTACATCGATGGAGTCAGTTTCAGTTGTATCCAAAATCCAGCGTATAGAGCGTCTGATGTAATATGTCTTGAAAGTGCAAATTATACCCTGATCCATTGGTTGCAGAAGTGATGTTGTATTAGGTGGAAGAAATTTTATTTTGACATTCGGATGGGTTAAATCTTTTGGATGTCCTGGGGCATTGTCCAATAATAATAGTGCTTTAAAGTGTAAATTATTTTTTTTTAAATATTTTTCATCCTCAGGTACAAAACAATTCAAGAACCAGTCTTTAAATAATTCTGCAGTTACCCAAGCTTTGGAATTTGCTTTCCAGTAAACGGGTAATTTGCTCTTGTCTATCCCTTTAAACGCGCGGGGATTGAAAGACTTATAAACAAGCATTGGCTTTACTTGAAAGTCGCCTGATGCATTACTACACAGCAAAAGTGTAAAACGATCATTTTGTGCCTTAAAGCCGGGAGCTACTTTTTCATTCTTTGATAAAAAAGTTCGATTTGGCATTTTTTTCCAGCAAAGTCCAGTTTCATCCGCATTGAAAACTTGGTCGGGCAGGAATTCCTCTTCTTTAATGAACCCCTGAATTTCTTCTGGGTATGTGGTAGCAGCTCCATCATCGGCCGATGCCGCTTCGCCCTTAAATTTGAGGCTATGAATGGAGAACCTTTTTTTAAATTTCTCGAACCATCCATTACTAGAAACGAAATCTATGCTGGAAGAGGGCTCTCCATTTTGCTCGAGCAGTCCATAAATCCTGAGTGCAAAGTCCAGTTTCATCCGCATTGAAAACTTGGTCGGGCAGGAATTCCTCTTCTTTAATGAACCCCTGAATTTCTTCTGGGTATGTGGTAGCAGCTCCATCATCGGCCGATGCCGCTTCGCCCTTAAATTTGAGGCTATGAATGGAGAACCTTTTTTTAAATTTCTCGAACCATCCATTACTAGAAACGAAATCTATGCTGGAAGAGGGCTCTCCATTTTGCTCGAGCAGTCCATAAATCCTGAGTGCCTTTTCCTGAATGATCCGCTGGCTTAAAGGGATCTTTTTTTCGTAGCTATCGTCAATCCAAATGCTAAATGCTCTTTCCATTTTGTCCAATATTGGTGCACGTGCTCTACTGGTAAATTTTGTAGATAAAGATGACCCAATGCTTCCTGCACGTCGTATATCAGTTTCATTCTTTTTGATAGTGCGAACTGTTGCCTCATTTAAATCAAGGCTTCTTGCAATTTCCGTGGCAGTTTGCCCATTGTCTAAGCGATTTAGAATTTTTATTTTTGTTTCTATAGAAATGACTTTTCGTTTTAAAGGAGCTCTGTTCTTTCTTTCTGCCATTGTTAAAGCTGAAATTTATTTATTTTAATTATGTATTCACTTTTTGATTTAATCAAGCTGTACCACCTTTTTACTTACCACAAAATCTTTGACTTTTTATTTACGCGTCTGCAAAGCTCAAGATTTTTGCACCTACTAAAACACGCTTACATCTGACAGATCAAATGTGGGATTCCCCTTTTTCGACATCATACGTATGACACAAGCGTTAATTGACAGAAAAAAAAAAAAATCGATATTTTGCAATCGTGTAAGAACGAGGTTTTTAGCGTGTTAAAAGGGGGATGGGAGCAAATTTGTAACCGTGTAAGACCGAGTTCGTGCTAAAAGAGTCCGTGTTAATAACAAGGAAAAAAATCCCTTTTCCATGGATGGTATGTTGGATAGCCTATTGTATGAAATGAGAAATAATATGACAGATAATGGCGATCCTTGCGGTATGCCATTACTTAAGGGTAGAATATTGGATGTTTGCGATGCCATTTTTACAACAATTTTCCTTTTTGACATAAAATTGCGTATATAGCGCCCTTGAAAAATCCAGGGTGGTTTGAATGCTGGATTGAAATTATATGATAGTGATATTTTTTTTCTATAAGTTTTGCGGAGGGTGACATTGAAATAGTCCTGTCAGTGTTTCTATATTTTTCTTCTATGAATCGGCTACTAAAGCTGGAGTCACTGGAAAGACTAGACCAATAGTTTGCGAAAGTATCAGCTATGTTTTTGCTTGATGTTTGTACCGTGTTATTTACTGGATTTGTTATACAGTGTATGCTTTTAGTTGGGCTTAACCCACAAAACCGTCTAATATTAGACCACATTTTTGCTGTCAGCGTAGATGGTTCTATTGTCGATGTGAATGTATTAGTGGCCTCTATTTTCCTGAGTTTTACTTGTTTTTTGAAAAGGGCGTTGTCACGTCTGTAATTTATTATATTGTCTGTAGTAATGCTACGTTTTAATGTTGTCCAAATCTTATTTTTGTTAGTACGTAGTTTATTAAGATGTGAGTTCCACCACGGAACTTTGTAATTATGTTTGTGAGGTGAAGTCTGTGGAATTGCATTATGTGCGCTTTGTAAGATAATTTTAGTTATGTTGGCTGTTTCTTTATTGATGTTTGAGCTAATTGGAAAATTGTTGTTTAGTATGCTAGCTTCTTTAGTTTTGAAATATGGTCTGGAGTAATTTTCTATTTTAGGATTAGGAAATAATGAAATTAGAATTGGAAAATGATCGCTGCCACACAGGTCACTGAAAATTATCCAATTGGCGAAGGGTGTGATTTGAGAAGAGCAGAATGATAGATCAATATGTGTCAACGTGTTATGGGTTGTGTAATGTGTGGGTGACTTATCATTTAATATAATGAATCGTGATTGTTCAATAAACTTAGCTAATGTTTTACCCCTACTATTGTTACAAGGAGAGCCCCAGTTGTAGTGCCAACTGTTAAAGTCGCCAGTGACTAAAACAGGGGTGCTATAAGTTTTAAACAGATTTGTTAGATTCGAGTATGAAAATGATTTGTTGGGAGAAATGTATGTTGAAAAAACTGTAATCTTGTGTTTTGATTGTATCTCAATATCAATCGTTTCAAAGTCAAACCGATTAGTTGCGTCATTGGTTATTATAGTGTAGTTAGTGGGGATGGGTATATTTGTATTACATATTATTGTTTTATAAGTGGGTTTCCTGAATGGAAATTATTTTTGGAGAATGTTTTTTAATTATAAGTAATAGCTCGTTATAGTTATTAATATAATCTTTTATTTTCCACTGTATTATTCTTAGAGACATATATACAAGAAGGTGACAAGAAATAACCCGGACTTACATTTTTGATCATAACTTTTTAAGGAACTATATTTGAGAAAAAATGCAGATACACAACTATCAAATAGCTATTATGTAAACATAGTATTCAGCCGGTTTCGAAGTGGCTTCCTTGGGCTGCGATGCAGAGCCCTAAACGTTTCTGAAAAATTTAGCGCAATGGGCCGCTGGACTTCTTCCGATAATCGATCCCATTCTTGGAGCAATGATTGCTTCAGCGCCTCCAAACTTATGTGGCGTTTAGCACATGCCCTGGACTCCAAAATAGACCACACACTGTAGTTCATTGGATTGAGATCTGGCGAGTAAGGTGGCCATTCACTGGATGTGATAAAGTCCGGAAAATTTGCTTTGCACCAGTCCTGAGTCAATTTGGCTCTATGAGCTGGCGCTGAGTCCTGTTGAAACGTCCACTCCGTATCACCAAAGTGCTGCTGGGCCCAAGGAAGCACAACAGTTTCCAAAATGTCAAGGCAGTACACTTCCTAATTGATTTTGATACCTTGCGCGATGAAAACAAGGGGTGTTTTGCCGTTGGCGCATATTCCTCCCCAAACCATTACAGACTGCTCATATTGACGGCGCTCGATTATTGCAGAGGTACCTGGAGCTTCAGCTGACCAGCTTCTGTCATTTTGGTGATTGTGCGCCGGTTGGATGGCGAATATCTTCTCGTCCGTGAAGAGAATACGCTCCCATTTTTGACCTGCGGCCCGACGCTTCAGCTGACGGCATCTTTGGAGCTTGTAGGGCTTGAGATGAAGTTCATTTTTGGCAATCAACCGAACACTTTCTCGTTTCACTCCGATTTCACGGGCTATTTTTCTGACCGAGACTCTGCAATTCCGGGTGATCCGCTTTTTCACGATCTGGCGAATTCTGGAAGTGTTGGCGGTGCATGGTCTGCCTTGTCCGGGACGGTCACCTTCTTGGCCAAGCTCATTAAATCGCCGGATAGCGTTTGTTTTGGTATGCCGAGCAAACGAACAATGTCGCATTGGCGATTTCCTTGTTGAAACAGTTTTGAAATTGCACAACGATTGTTAGACATCCTGAAACAAATATCAAATTGATGGAAATCACAAAAATGTAAATAATATTTGTTTCAAAAAAGTACAAGCTATCGATAAATGCATTTCTGTAAGGGCTGCACCATAACACATTTGTAATCGATTGCATCAAAAATTGTCCGGGTTATTTCTTGCCACCCTGTACGTATATAGTTACCTAATTGAGTTTAATTATAAAACTATTCTAAATTGCCTTAAATTAAGTCTAAATCGCATAACATATCAGAATCTGAAATTTTGCTAAATTCCTGCGTGTTATTTATTTTTAGTTTTTTAATTTTAATTTTCTTTAGCTTCTCTTGATTTTATAATTGTTGTCTAATTTTAACCGGCGTATTTTTAGGTGAAACTAAATTACCCTTGGTTTTTACGGGAAGCGTAGTGTATAGTGTGTTGAGGTCAGAGTAGTCCGTTAGCAGGCGTGATGTTGTTGCAATTGCGTTAAGGCCTTAATAGACGATACATCACGATCACGATCAAATAAAATTGTGTTAGTGAAAATAAGCATGTATGCGTTACACAGACATGTTTTCTCTGTGATCGCGATCACAGCGACAAAATCAAAACACATTTGATTTTTCGTGATCATTTCCCCTCCTTTTTGATTTTGATGTACGCATGAATGAAGTCTGTATGCATTTTGCATAGAAAAGACAACTTCATAACACGACCGCACACAACAAAAATTTGAGAGAAATGACAAAATCGAACAATCTGATCACTCGTCTGTAGCAAAACGTTGATCAACACGTACACAAAATGATCGCGATCAGATGTATCGTCTATTAAGGCCTTTAGAGAAAAAGTTTTCCGTTACTTGTTGTGTTGTAGTTGATGTAGATGCCATTGTTTTTGTTGTTGTTTTCTTTACCAGAGGTGTTGATGGGGTCATTGACATTGCAGTATTTGTTGGTGTTGTATTTGCATCGCAGTGGCAACGGTATATATGGTCTCAAATTAACTTTCTCGTAGCCAATGTAGAAGTGTCCTGGTAATGTCAGGGAAGCAAACTTGAGTATAATGAGCCCAGTGACTACTCCAGAATTTTACAAGTTTATTTTAAAATTTTGCTCTTCACAGTCTTAAAGTTTAAGAAATTGTGCACAAAAAAGTTTCTTAGTGTTTTAAAATCCGTTCATTGGGTTAAAAGTTATGGGGATTCAAAAATTTTGTTTCAAATAAAGTTTGACCCCACACAGTATGGCAACCCTGCAATACACGGACCTAAAATCATATTTTTTAGAATTTATCAGAAAAAATGGAGAACTTTTTTTTAAGTGGAATTTTTTTCAGAGAATGTCTCATATGCGAATCTATTTCTATTATTTCAACCAGTTCCTTTGGAACTGAACAATAAGCAGTGCTTTTTAAATCCAACGGTTAATTCTCCTTCTATGCTTTAGTCACTATATTCGCCAAGCCTGCAAGTTAATTTCAAGTGAATTTTGTCAGTTGAAGCTGTAGAAAAATTTGTTTTCCGAAATGGGGCCGCGTACGACAATTGAGCAGCGGGAACTTGTACTAAAACATTATAAAATTGGTCATTCGCGCAGAAAAATCGGTGAAATGGTTGGACTGAGTGACTCTACAGTCCAGACTATAATGTACCGATTTATCCGTGAAAACAGAGTTCACGATAAGGGAAGAAATGCTCCAAACAAAATTTTCACTCCAATGGATGAGCGCTACATTGTCCGAAAAATCAAGAAGAACCCGAGACTTTCGGCTCGAACAGTGGCCAACGAAGTAGAGGTAGAGCTGGGGAAGTCATGTCACCCAGAATCTATACGCCGTGTTCTTCGGGAGCACGACTTTAATGGCAGAATAGCTCGTAAGAAGCCCTACATTAGCACAAATAATCAGAAGTGCCGCTTAAAATACGCCCAGGAACACTTAAATAAGGATTCAAGCTTTTGGAATTCGGTCATATTCGCTGATGAGTCCAAGCTCAATATTTTTGGGTCAGATGGAGTCGCATATGTCTGGCGTAAGCCAAATACGGAGTTGCACGCAAAAAATTTGAAGGCAACGGTCAAACACGGCGGTGGTAGCGTTATGGTTTGGGCCTGTATGTCAGCGGCTGGCGTTGGAAACCCTCAGTTTATAGAAACCACAATGAACAAAACTCATTACCTGGAAATTTTGAAGACCAATTTGCTCCAAAGTGCGGAAAATCTAGGCATTCGTGACAACTTCAGGTTTTATCAGGATAACGACCCGAAACATAAGTCTGGTATTGTGCAGACATGGTTGATTTGGAACTGCCCGCATCTTATGCAGCCACCCGCACAGTCACCGGACATAAATGTTATCGAGAATTTGTGGTCAATATTAGACACAAATACCGAGTGAACTGTGGTATAGACCATAGCGTAATAATACGTAGTGACGCCACTTCAGCCATGTGCTCTCAAAAAGTCGCTCAGTAAGCCTTTCTAAGGCAATATTTTTCTTACATAGAGAAGACTTACAGAAACTAAAGCCACGCTACATACATACACTCTAGATGCCGCAGTAGAGCCTAGTTCCAATTTAATGCGCCATAAAAAGAAATCATAATCAAAAATTGATTAACATTTTTTTTTTTAACTCATATTTGAAGGAATATAAAGAGTGTAGGGTGTTATATAGTCGCGTACTTATGTATTTGTTTGCTATTTAAATTGAAGTCATTAAAATTCAATTTACACAAACAAAAAGAAAAGAAAAAAAAAACGAATAATAATGAAAACTGTTAACTAGTGTAAATAATATTAGTGATGCAATGCAATGATGATATTTATAAAACGTTGAAACATTTTCAAATGGTTAATGACCCTAATAAGTGGTCAGAGGTGTATGTAGTTACATGCCATTATGGCATAATTTATAACAGGGGTTCATTACTCCATTAGGTGATCCCTTCAAAGCAACACCACTGCCAGCATACATTACAAGCGCAGCCAGCGTAACAAAACCAATTTTATTGAAGCGTTAAAACTATATTTAAATACCCAAACAAAAAATGTTAAAAAACAAAAAAGTTTAATGGTTATTTTGAGCAGCCACTATAAGGCTATGACTTTCATAAACATAGACTCACAAGTTGAATTTCGATATGTTGAACCATATTAAAATTTTATTACACAGCCTGATGCTGTACTGCTATCTGGAGCAGAACCGTGCAACAATTGTCTACAAGACCATCAAAATGGAGTGTTTGCCAAATCCGGCATACATAACCAATGTCACCTGCCGTTTGAAAGCGATTGGCTGGCAAAAGGCTGTCAGTAATATGGATTGTGATATTGTGCGCACAATGCGAAATGTTTCGGTAAAGTGTTAAAAAACAAAAAGAATACATTTTACAACATGAAAAACTTCAATTTCCATTTGTACAGGTACATATTCAGGTTTTTGGCAAAGATTATTCGAATCAGTATCAACCGTTTTTGGTTAATGTCACCAGCAATATTTGTGATATTTTAAGTAAACGAAATTTCCCCGCCTATGCAACAGTCGTGACACGTATCTTAAAGGAGTTCTCCAATGTAAATCATTCGTGTCCATTTAAGGTTGGTAAGAGAAGTTTTTGTTTCTTTTAAAATTACTTTAAAAATTTATGATATTTTATATTTGTATACGCAGGGACATCTAATGACTAAGAATCTGTATCTGGATGAACGTTTCATGCCAATTACGCCACCGTTACAAGTTTATAAGGTTGTATTTCATTTCTTGAATGGTTGGCCTTATGAAGATGTCGGCACTGTTATACTCTATATACAAGCAATGGAAAAACTTAAAAGCCGCAAAGCTGCTCTTTTGCTTTAGCTTTGAAAAGTTCCTTTTCCTTTTTTTTTTTTTTTTAACTTTAAGTTTACTTTATTAGTTCGTTCTTTCGTCGTAAATTAAACTGCTTGACGAAATGAGTTCATCTAGACTTGCTCGTTTGTCTGTCCGTCTAAAAGTTGTTGCTCATTATTTTTTCTAGGAATTAGTGAAATAACCCCAGAGAACATTAAAACCAATATATTGAAAAAAAGTTTAGTTAGCTAAGCTGAAAATAATCGAAAGAATCGTACCTTCGTTCCTTCTCTATAACACAAATAATTAGGCTACTATACACACAAAAGACGAAGATCTAATATATTCTAAACTCTAAGGGTAGGGAGCCGTCAATTTCGTAAGCAACGAATGTAAAGTATGAGTTCTATAGATTCCCTTTCGGGTTAAACTACGCACGTCATATTTTGCAGAGAGACAACAATGATATCATCAGAGAATGAATTGCGTAGTCCGCACAAATAATTCCACTGACTTAATCTTAGTCAAACAAAAAAGACGACTTGGAAACAAAAGCGGTGACTGTGGCGGTCAATAAAAAAGGAATTTACCTCGTAAATAGGCCAACCAACGAGTATAAAAAGGGCTGCGAAAGAAAATAAAATGGTGGAAGCCAATCGACATCGTACTGAATAAGTCCTACTGATGTCAGCAGGAAAGGTTTGACTTGGAGACATCAAAGGCTGAGGGCTTCAAAACGCAACATCTTCGTGGCTATAAGATCGGTGACTTTAACGGTCGAAGACGCTTTTAGTTTAAGTCGGATCGAGTTATGGTGAACATTCCAACCCGAAATTTAGCTGACACATCGTCTACCAATAACGCAAGCTCGTCTGCATAACGTCGCATCTTGTAATCGGGCCTCCTACCTGGGTTGGTAAATTTTGTGTTGTAAAAAATGCAAAATATTTTAGAATACATTTAATCAGGGCTCATCTATACTAATATTCTAAAGCTGAAGAGTTTGTTTGTTTGAACGCGCTAATCTCAGGAACCGCTGGTCCGATTTGAAAAATTTTTTCAGTGTTGGATTGTATATTTATCGAGGAATATAAATATAGGCCTATATACCTTTTCAAAAAAAATTTAGAGATCCTTACTAAAAGTCCAATAATGTAACCCAAGGTGTAAAAAAATTACCCGAAAAAATCTTTACACCGCGTGCGCTGCGAAAACTATTGATTATAGAACAAAACAATGTACTACCACTTTGCAGAATAAATAATTGTCTACAAAAAATATCGTGTCACCATATGTCTAACTATTGTAGTTATCTCACATATCAAGGCGCCTGCAAGAGTTTAGGTTTACTGGAAGGAGATCATCACTGGGAAAATACTCTATCGGACGCTGTTTTATCAGAGTCAGCCTCAAAGTTAAGAGAGCTATTTACAATCATACTCATATTTTGTCAGCCATCTGACCAATTCGCGTTAGGGAGTAAATTTCGTAATGATTTCTGTGAAGATATTTTAAATATAAATCGTAATAACTGTCAGGAAATGACATAACAATATAATGATTCTATATACAATGAAGGACTTATAATGATTGAATATATTATTCATGAGATGTGTGATAAATCTTTAACTGATTTTGGACTACCAGCATCAAATAGGGATAATTCAAATATTAATAAGGATCCGTTGCAAGAAGCATTGCGGAAACCGTATGATGTAAATAAATTAAGTGATTATATTTCTGAAAATGAACCTAAGTTAGTGGGTGACCAGCTGATAGCTTATAATTGTGTTTTGAACAGTGTTCGTTTAAATGAAGGGAATTTTTTTGGATGCTACTGGAGGAACCGGCAAGACATTCGTTACCAATTTAATATTAGCTAAAGCAAGGTCTCAAGGAAAATTAGCTTTGGCTGTAGCGATTCTATTAGCAGGTGGACGCACCGCTCATTCAACTTTTAAACTGCCTTTGACTGTATCTTTGCAGAAAGATAGATTCTGCTCGATCCGTAAAAATGGACCTTTGGGAAAAGTTTTGCAAGATGTCGATTTAATAATATGGGATGAATGCACTAGAATTCATAGAGCTCATGTAGAGGCTTTAGACAGGACTCTTAGAGATATCAAAAACTCTAACAAAATCATGGGTGGAATCTCTTTCATGTTTGCTGGTGATTTACGCCAAACATTACCGGTGATAGTCAGGGGAACTAGAGCTGAACTTGTGAAGTCTTGCATAAAATCTTCTCCATTATGGCAGTTTGTTCATACCCTAAAGCTATCTACAAATATGAGATCACATTTGGGTGGAGGTAGTACAGGATTTCATTTAAAGTTACTTTTAATAGGAGACGGGAAGGTACCTTATGTCGATAACAAAATTGAAATTGACCTTGATTTAGGTGAGAAAGTAACAAACATTGAAAACCTAATCTCCAAAGTGTACCCAGATGCAGTCCATATAGAAAAGAAAGACTACCAGTGGATGTGTCAAAGGGCAATATTGGCAGCTAGAAATAGTAGTATTGACGACATCAATAACATGATTCTGGGTAAACTTCCAGGAGATAGCGTGAACTACATGTCCATTGATAAAGTAATGGATCAGGAAGATGCAGTATATTGTCCACAAGAATTTTTAAATTCTTTAAATCCGAGTGGCCTTCCCTCACATTCACTCAAATTTAAAACTGGCTGTCCTATTGTGCAACCAAATTAATGCAACGGAACCAGACTCCAAGTAAAATTCCTTCGCGATAACGTGATTGGTGCTACAGTATTGACTGGTTCAGCAGTAGGGCAAACAGTGCTGATACCTCGCATACCTATGATACCAACGGATTTGCCTTTCGACTTTAAGCGAATTCAATTTCCGGTGAAGGTATCGTTTACGGTAACAATTAATAAGGCCCAGGGACAAACATTTAAGTACGTAGGAATAGATTTACGCCAAGAGTGTTTTTCGCACGGGCAACTTTATGTTGCTCTGTCGAGATCTGGTTCGGGTGAAAATCAATTTCAACTTCTGCCGGAAGATAAAACTAAAAATATTGTTTACGCAGAAGTACTTCAATATACCATTAGTTATGAGTTTTTTGAGAATAACCTAAAACTGTGCAAAAAGCCTTTGTACATTTTATTATTGTACACAAAATAAATAAATAAATCCTGAAAGTCACTATACCCCACAAAGTCACTATTCCACTGGGACGAAGTCGCGGGCACTGCTAGTTAATGTATAAAATGTTTAAACCGTATAGTAAAAATCGGATAATTTTATTTATAGCTTGCTTTATGCATTACAACGATATACAGTGGCTCTATCGCATAATCGAACAAGACTTTGTCTGACGTAAATGTGCTCTCAACTGTTAATTCTAACAAAAAAAAAAAACAAAAATAACTCAACTTTTTGCGCTCAACGCATAATCGGACAAAGGAATTAGTATTAATACTAAAAATACAAAAATCTAACAATCAATATTTGGTTGCATATCCTTTCTTGTTTAAAACCTCTTGTAAACGTTTTGGAAAGGATTTTACTACGTTTAGGCACACTTCAGGCTCTATGGAGTCCCATGCTTCTTGTAAAGCCTCGTTAAGTTGAACTACCGTGTTAAATTTTCTTTGATACACCCGCCTTGCTAGTTCCTGGGCACTGGGTTGGTGTTTATATAAGTTTTGGGCCGTGGTGAATCAACCAAGGCTTGCAACGCCTGATGTGTGCTTGGGATCATTGTCTTGATAAAAAGCAAATTTGTTCGTAATACCCAATTCCTCTGCGCTTTGTTTAACATTTTGTTTTAAAATGTTCAGGTAGATAAATTTGTCCACATTTTTCAATAAAATGCAAATCGCCTACCCCGGCTCTCGAGATAGAGCCCCAAACATCATGCTTAACAGTTGCTTTTGTATTTTTGTTTGTTTTTGGTTTGCGCCATACATACTTCTTCCCATCAGAGCCATGTAAATTAAATTTGCTTTCGTCAGTGAACAGAACCTTAAAATAATGAAAACTATTTTTAGAAATGTATTTTAATTTGATATACCATCAAATTACCTGATTCCAAAAGACTTCTGATTTTAGTAAATACTCTTTTGCATATTTTAATCGTTTGTTTTGGTTAATTGGGCTTATAAACGGCTTCTTCCTGGCCACTCTCCCAAAAATCCCATTCAGGCAAACATCTTTTCCAGTCTGAGTTTTTAATGAAAATTTAAGTTCTTTCGCAGTTTTAAAAGAATCTTTGTTTATTTGGTTCATTATAGACCGCTCCTCTCGATTATTTTAAATCTTTCCTTGGCTTTCTTTGCTTTTGTTAGCCAAGCTAAACTCATCACGAAAACGCTTGATAATATCTTGAACGGTAGATTTGCTTTTTCCTACCAATTTTGCAATTTCTCTGTTTTACCTTCTAAATTCAGTTTTACTAATTTCCATTTGGTGCCATTTTAAATATATTTGCTCACTTAGTACTGTTACTTTAAACTGTCTGCCACTGAGTGCAAGTTACGAATGAATATTGTAACGAGGCATTGGCCGAGGTATGCTCGCCGGATGCCCAGGTGATCGTCACAGATTTTTTTTTTATAATTTTCAGTGACCTCTGGCGGTTGGATATCTGCAGGTATTAATGACAACGTCTTGTTTATTTTTGTTTTTAATTATTCTATATTTTATTTTGTTTTTGTTCCACGTTGATTAATCCGCGTATACGTCTGCTGCTGTTGCCGGCTCCTTCCAATTGCACCGGTTCACTGCGCTCAACACCTTGTTTGTTGTTGCCGTGCAACATGTGCATTCGTTTGCATTTTTTTTGTCCACCGATTGCGAAAACAACGACGTCGATCGATGCTGCGCTCTCGGCAGAGGTGTGGATGTGTGCGCATACCAATATGCGTACCCTTCCACGCCTGCGTATCGTAGGCGCTGTTGATTGCGTCGGTCGAAGTGCGCCCTGGCTCGCCCTGGTTCCATGCGTTCGCGCATGCTTATCTTTTCGTCGCTGCAGCGCTTCGGCCGAAACGGTTTTCCGTTAGAATTTTTTTATGCCTATCGCTTTGTACGTTTTTGCTGCGTACCTTTGTTGTTGCGGGTGCCGTTGTTTTGGAAAGCATTGGAAACGTCTGTTGGTATTTTTTGTTGTTAATTCGCTTTGTACTGTGTTCTTGTGGAATGTATTGGCGCTATGTATGTTTGTTTGATATTGTGTTATAGTGTAGTGTATTGTTGTGTTTAGGTTATGTATATCTGTTTTCTATTGTGTTTTGTGCAGCGTGTTGTTTTATATGTTTTATATATTTACTATTATTATTTATATTTACTATTGGGTTGTGCGAGGGCCTGTGGCCATCGTCACAATATGCAAAAAAAAAAACAATTGTTTTGGAGTGCGTATTTACAAAATAACGGCAATTTTAGCATTGCTTCATTTTTTTCTATTAGAATTAACAGTTATCATTGAAAAAGTGTTTGTTTTTTTTTACTGCTTACACTGATAAATATATGAAGTTGAAATAAAAGCGAAAAAATTATATATCTGGTTCGTTTTTTTTTAAGTTGAGAGCACATTTCTGTCAGACAAAGTCTTGTCCGATTATGCGATGGACCCACTGTATATGTATATTTTTTTCATATCATGGGGATAGTTTAGTTTAAATTTATTAATTTTGATTTGTATAGTTTTTTGAAAATATGACGCAAACAAGTGACTGCACCATGACTCTGATCGCAAATATGTATGTGCCCGAAGTCATAACCTTAATAGTCAACGATTGATTATGAAATAATCGTGTTGCCAACGATTGACCCATCCCTACCTAACCAACTGTGGATCAGCTGCCAAATCGGTAAACTACCCGATTCAATCGGGTACCAGATAATAATGATCGTAAAATGGTATAAAATGCGCGACTCAATGCCAGTCAGACTTGGACACTGGTCTCCGTACGCAAAGTTTTCCGCGAATGCCACTTACAAGGATGACTTTTTTTTGTCAGAAATCACTTTGCTGAGTCTTTTTCGAGCCCCTTTGATGATCAAAAAGAGATTAATCTAATGCGCGACTTAAAGAAGACTCGCAATGACAATCAAAAATGTGAAGGAATCGCAAATTGATCCTGCAGATGATTGAAATGTGATTGTTAGCTGCATAGCAACAGCCACTGCAGTAGTATTTGGCGATCCAAAACTGCTCGGTATATTTTATTCTCTTTTGTAGTAACGGGACTTTCTTTTATAAATTTTAAAACACGTTGCGATAGTGAAAGTGAAGAAAATGAATTTAATCTGTGCGAAGGTCTGGTTAAATGGGATATCCAATTTGAAATAAGTTCTGCTGCAATTAATGCACTTTTATTTTTGTTGCTGAAATGCAATATTAAAGTCCGTGACTGAAAGAAAAGTTGGAGAAGGTACGTACGTTCACTACGGTCTGAAAAACGGTTTAACTGATTTCTTCGTTTCAAATGATTGGAAATTACTGGATCTGTTATAAGACTTAGGTATTGATGGCCTGCCGTTATTTAAAAGCAGCTCTTAACAAGTTTGGCCAATACTGGCCAGTGTTGTAGATGCAAGTAGTTTTTTCCTAGTCGGAGTATTCGAAGACAAAGGCCTAGTTTTTACCAATAACTTTTTCAATATTACTGTGCGCTGCTTTGTTATGGTTGCGCCTACAAAATTCTTTAAGCTAGCCATACACACTGCAATATGTTGTGCAAATAAGTTGTACAACCAGTTGTTACTTGACAGCAAACGCTACAACTTTCCATAGAATTTGGTTGCCCAACTTCATTTGTAATTTTTTCTCGTGAAGTGAAGATGGCTTTGGATGTTATTGCGTTACTCTTTATAGACGAAATTGTAGAACACGAAGAAGAGCGCAAACAAATGCGAAACAAGTGGAAGTGGTCAAAAGAGTGGCTGCTAAACAAACAAAAATATTCCACAATAAACTTTTAAAAAAGTTGAATGAAAGCGAACCAAACGACTTTAAAAATTATATGCGCATGAGTGATGACATTTTTAATGAGCTTCTCTCGAAAGTGGATATTTATATTCGAAAAAAAGATACAATTATGAGCGAAGCTATAAGTGCAGAAAATCGTTTGGCCATTACGTTGCGTTTTCTGGCTTCTGGGAACTCATTTGAAGATTTGAAATTTTCAACAGCAGTATCTCCACAAGCGATTGGTAAGATTGTCATTGAGACATGCAAGTTTTAGAAGAATTTATAAAGGTAATACAAATAGCTTACATAGCCAAATTACGCTATTTAAAGTTAATAAAAATACTTTTAAATTTTAGCTCCTCAAAACACCTGAAGAATAGAAATGCGCCGAATGAAGCGAAAGAGATTAGGAGGAAGTTTTGTGAAGCCATTAAACATTTAAAAGAGTTGTAAATTTATATTTAATTTAATAAATGGAATAGTTCTTAAAAATATGTTTATTATAAAAGTAAACTAAGTATTATAACTAGGTACTACAATTTATTCAAATTGTGTGTCATTAAGTAAATCTTGGACACTCAAATAGCGCTGTTGCGGGGATACTTCAATGGCATCAGCATATTGTAATGTTTCTACAAAATGTTTGGGTTCAGTTTCAACAGGACTTGTTGGCATTGAAACCAAATGCGGCGATCCAGTGGTAGATGAATGCGGCGTACTGACTCTTGACAAATAAGGCGTCGACGTACGTAAATTTGGGCGATTGTGCAAGTGGTTGAATGAAAGCTGGTTCATTCGGCCCAACAACATAATCTCATCAACCGCTTGCTTCGTAAATAACTGCTGCTCTGGTGTCATTTTGCGGTACATGCAAGCCCATCCATTTGCATAAACAGATGCATCGTCTTGTACATCTTTGTTTTATGCAGCATCCAAATACTCGCTAGCTTTTTTCAAAAACTCGGTCCTGGCATTTGATGGTTCGGGTTTTTTAGCGCCCTTTCGCCGTTGCTATATGTACGTAAAAAAAAAATTAATACAAACCTATTAAAGTGCAAACCCATTTTTAACTTACCACGTTGATGGAAGCGACTTCCTCATCTTCGTCCGAAGTTACTGTTGACCGACCTGACAGTGGCAATTCTAAGTCGCGTAAAAAATCAAATGCGTCAAAGTACCAAAGGCTGGACACATACACATCATCGGAGCCTGGCGCCCGATCTTTCGCGGTTAACAATTTTTTTAATTCGCGTCTATAGCACGTGCGCATTTTTGCTATTTTTTTTATAAATCTTCTACCGAAGCTCCACTTTTTATTTTGTTATATTCTAACAGAAGCTTCTCGTAGCTTCTACGACGAATGTTTTTATTTTTATAGCAGCCTAGTTTGCTGTTCCAAAGCTCCGGCATACTTTTGGAAATTTCAATCCAGTCGCGCATTTGCTCATTTTCGTCCATTTTTTCTTATTCCCGTTGTGTATTCTTCAGCGATTAAAACAGAGTGAGCACAAGTGAAAGAGAAATTGCATGACATCGGTTGCACAACTTGATTGAGTTGTACAACATATTGCAATGCCAGCGTAGACAATGGACGATGGAAATGGGAGGACATATCACAGGCCATTTGTCTTCATGACACCTTTACGCCAAAGGATTTCCACTTCCCCATGAGAAGACTCTAATTAAATGGTGTAAGTCGGTCAATGTTCAACCTGGACCATTAGATTTTATAAAAGATCTGATGAAAAATGCAATTGATATGGAAGTTTAAGATAAAATGTGCATACTCATGTTCGATGGGTACAATATACGAGACCAGGGTTAAAATTTACTCCGAACAAAATTATCGCTTAGTTTCAAAGCATTTTACAGATTTGAAAATAAACTTCTATACATATCAACTCAAAAGCTATAATGGACTTCAAGTCGTACTCAAAGGCATTGAACCAACTGTCACTCTAAGCGAAGTGGTAAGCGCACTAAAAGAAAATGGCTTTAACCCAAAAATAGCCATAAATATAATTAATAAAAACAAAATTCCGCAGCCCATGTTTAAAGTAGAGCTGGAACCCGAAAGTAGGCCACTTAAAAAAAACGAGGTACACCCAATCTACAATCTAAAATACCTGCTGCACCGCAGAATTTCTGTAGAAGAACCACACAAGCGTAATAACCCGGTCCAATGCACCAATTGTCAGGAGTTTGGCCACACAAAGACTTACTGCACTCTACGTTCTGTCTGCTTCGCCTGTGCAGAACTCCACAATACCGCTACATGCACAGCAAATTAGTTGGATTCCAACTCGAAAAAGTCTAGCAACTATGGAGGAAATCACACGGCTAATTACAGAGGATGCCCTGTGTACAAAGAGTTGAAAAACCGCCTGCAAACCGTCATTTGCACGCACTCCAACATATACTTTTGACACAACCACCCCTGGTGTGACTTTTGCCAATGCCTTGAAATCAGGCCTAAAGCCAGCTGATGTAAAGTCATATGGCCAAACCGTTTCCCACACGGTACCCGTGGGCCCCTCTACACAAAACCCACTAACACTATCGGCAATTTATTGCCCTCCATGGTTTACGGTATCTGAAAAACAGTTTCTCGAATTCTCTCGACACTCTAGGTGATCGCTTTATAGCCGCGGGTGATTATAATGCCAAACATACACATTGGGGCTCTAGGCTTTCAAACCCCAAAGAAAAGCTGCTCTACAAAGCAATTATAAACACCAAAAACAAGCTTAACTATGTCTTTCCCTGTACCCCAATATATTGGCCAACAGATTCGATGAAAATCCCAGATCTCATTGATTTTGCAATAACACGAAGAATTTCAAGTTATCTAATATCTGTTGAATCTCTTGCAGATCTCTCATCGGATCATTCTTCAGTTCTTTTTAGTTTACTGGAAAAACCTCAACTTAAATAGGATCCCAATAAACTCACTACACAAAAAACCAACTGGCTCAAATATAAAAAGTATATAAGCAGTCATATCGAGCTGAACCCAGCCATATGTAACGAAATCGATATTGAAAACTCTGTCAGTGCCCTGAGTTCTGTTCTCTCTGCTGCAGCTCAAAACTCCACACCACAACCATCCACAGCCAATTCGATGAACTACTGCATAACCAACAGTCACATTGAACAGTTAGTTACGACGAAACGGCGTTTAAGAAGGGAATGGCAGTGTCAAAGATCTCCAACCTCTAAGGACAATCTAAAGATTGCTTCACTTGAGCTAAGCAAAGCTCGAGGAAAAACTCACTCAGAGACGATACATCGAACGTCTTTCTCCAACAAGCTCTAAGTTTCCCCTGCGGAAAGCGCGTGCAGACATTAAACCACCGGCTATAGTCTCTACACCCATAAGAGACCACACTGGAAAGTGGGCACGCACGGACATAGAAAAAGCGGAAGTTTTTGCAACCCATTTAAGGACAACTCTGAACCCCTCAGAGTTCACACCCACGAAGTTCAGAACGTAATAAAAGCCCAGCTCAACCCCAAAAAGGTTGCAGGTCATGATTTAATTTCCCCAAAAATGATCATAGAGCTTCCCAGCTCAGCTGTGACATATATCACAAAATTGTAAAACACGATTTTCAAATACGGATATTTCCCAACTCAGTGGAAGAAATCGGTCATAGTCATGATACCGAAACCCGGAAAGGATAAAACACAGGCAGCGTCATATAGACCCATAAGCCTACTATCCTGCCTATCCAAACTGTTCGAAAAGTTGGTTCTTTTAAAAATCAACTCACACATGCGGAACGTTATTCCCACCCACCAATTTGGGTTTCGTGAAAACCATGGCACTATCGAACAGGTAAACCGATTAACCTCAGAGATTAGAACAGTGTTCGAACTCCGCGAATACTGTTCCGCAATCTTTCTCGATGTAGCTCAAGCATTTGACCGCGTTTGGCTCGATGGACTTAATTACAAAATAAAAGAATTGCTACCCCAAAATACTCACAAAATCCTTGAATCGTATCTCAGCAATAGAGCATTCACAGTACGTCAGAATGACTACATAACACAGGAGTCTGAAATTAAAGCTGGAGTACCCCAAGGCAGCGTTCTCGGTCCCATGTTATATGTTCTATACACTTCTGACATACCAACGGATCACAGACTTACAATATCCACATTTGCTGATGACACAGCCATCTTAAGTAGATCTCGATGCCCAATGAGAGCAACTGGACTACTAGCAGACCATCTCATTCTTCTCGAGGAGTGGCTAGCTAACTGGCGTATAAAAGTTAAAGAGCAAAAAAGCAAACACGTCACATTCACTCTAAACAGAGGTACTTGTCCATCGCTGACTCTGAACAACATTGTGATCCCACAGGCCAATGACGTCGTGCATCTCGGCATTCATCTCGAAAGACGGCTCACTTATCGTAAATATATTGAAGCCAAGAAAACACAGATAAAGCTAAAAGCCAACTCCCTACACTGACTTATAAATCCGCGGTCCCCCTTAAGCTTGGACTACAAATTACTTCTTTACAACTCCGTAATAAAGCCTATTTGGACGTACGGCTCACAATTATGGGGCAATGCGAGTTCCAGTAACGTGGATATAATACAAAGAGCTCAATCAAAAATACTTAGAACTCTCACCGGAGCACCGTGGTATATTCGCAATGCTAACATTCACAATGATCTTAACATCCCAACTGTGAAAACTGAAATAGATCGATTCAAGCAGAACTATGAATGCAAACTCAACTCTCACCCTAATTCACTCGCAAGATCTCTAATACTACTCCATATACAAACGCGACTCATGAGACCTGTGATGTGCTCTTAGGGCCGCTGTGACTACATAAGTCTCCAACCGGGGGGCTTAGTGTAATACACAACTAGATTTAAGATTTGAAAAATTATTGTTAGTCTCGGAAGAGAAGATCCAATAAAAAAAAAACAGTATATTACAAAAAAAAAAAAAAAAAAGGTTCGATGATATGAAGATAGCGGCAGCTTACGAGTGGGATGCTTCTAATGAACTTGTTCTGCCACCGAAAAATTATGTTCAAGTCGCGATAGTCTACGGCTTGCGAAAGTCTTGGAAACAGCCCGTCTACTTTGATTTCGATACGCCAATGAGGGACACAATTATTAACTGTCTAATCGGGAAGCTCTACAAGACTGGGTAACACGTCGTAGCGATGGTGTCGGATATGGGACCAACTAATTACAAATTATGGAATCAGTTAGGACTTTCCGTTGGTAAGAATGCCTAAAGAGGTTTGGGTGCATTTATTGATTTTCATTTTTTTGTTTGTTCAGAAAAAACTTGGTTTGAGCATTCTTCAAGTGCAGACTTAAAGGTCTTCGTATTTGCAGATGTTCCACACCTCATAAAATTGTTAGGGAGTCACTACCTTGATACTGGCTTGCATATTGAAAATAAATTGCTAACAGTGGATTCGATAAAAGAAGCAAGAGCCCATTGCGTGTCCTCAGACTTGTCTATACTATGGAAAATCACGGATGAACATCTCCATGTACAAAGTACCGCAAGACAGCGAGTCAAATTGGCCACTTAACTTCTATCAAACACAACTGCTAGTGCAATAATGCGCTACTATAGTTTGGAATTGGATGTCAAGAATTTGGGATTGGATTCATCAAATTAATGAACGACTGGTTTGATGTATTCAACACAAAGATTTCAACCCCCAATATGCCTACAAAACAACCATTTGGACGAAATCTGGATCTTCAGCGCGATATCCTCACCAAAATGACCGCATTAATGTCCGCTTCAATAGTGCCAAGAAATAACATCGACCAACAATGGCTTCCATTGAAAAATTGTCTTCCTTTTCAGAAATAAATAATTATCAGCAACAATTCCTTGGAATAATTGTATTCTTATTTGCATAAGCGATACAAAATGGAATACGTACTAAGAAGCAGGCTCTCACAGGACTTATTAGAACATTTTTTTGGGGCATTGCGAGCAACAGGCAGACTATATATGATCATCCCAGTGCTATGCAATTCAAATACAGGATCCGCAAATATATTATAGGTATATAAGCTTTTTGTGATTGCAACTGCAATTGAAAAGTGTTCGTTAATCGTGTTTAGATAGAAGGAATACGTTAATGTTGTCCCAAAGTGTTTGTATTAGTGGTGCCAAGAAAATAGGAAATTTGTTTTTTTGTTAAATTAAGAAACATTTTTTTTTTTAAATTAGCGCGAAATAAAGAGCTGCTGCAGCCAACAGGGAATGTAAAGACCGAAATGCAAACGAAAGAAAGGCACGGTAACTAAATTGCTTACCTCGTTTCCCTTGCCTAAAAACGATTTTTCGAACAAGAATTCTGCGGCAGAGTCGGTTGTGTGCAAACCCCGTTTTACTTTATATCTTTCTCTCTCTCTCGTGATCCAACGGTCTGCTCTTATCGGTAACCTGCGCAGACCGCCGCCATTCAACATTTACATAATTTGTTGCAAATAAAATTGAAAAAAATGGAAAACAAAATTTATGAACGTAACCTACCATGGATGATAAGGAACAAATAGAAGAAATACTTCGAAAGATCAATGAGGGTGTCTACAAATTGTCGGAGTGACGAGGTAAAAGCGCTGGTTGGAGTCTGTTGACTGATATGAAAAAGGATGACGGAACCATAGAGACCGGTTTTGTTTATTACCCAAAATGCAAGACGTTGCTGAAATACAATGGTAGAGAAACCACTAATCTGGAACGTCACAAGTGCAACATTAATGCTTCTGAGGAAACTGGTATACGGAAAGTGATCCAAGAAGATAAAGAAGGCGCAATTAATGCCTGCTCACAATGGTTTGTCGAAGATTGCCGCCCTTTTCTGGCAGTTGAAGGATTGGAGCAAAGTTTGGTAAGAATACATATAGACATTTCGATTTGATTCCTGATGCAACAACTATATCGAAAAAATAAATAAGATGGCTACAAAAAAGAAATACGTTTTCTGAAAAAATTAGTTGATGAAGGAAGTGCCTCAGTAACAACGGATCTTTGGACCATTGAATTTGCTAAGCGAAATTTCTTGTTTGCTACGCTCCATTATTTCGACGGTGATAACTTTACATCCATAGTTTTGGGTGTTAAGTCCATGGACTTGAGAAATCAACTGGAGTTAACATTCGTAAAAAATTCATCATTTGTCACAGACAGAGGAAGCAATATTAAGAACGCATTAGGAGACTATACAAGAATTAACTGTTCCAATCATCATTTTTCTAATGTGGTAAATTCGGCGTTTGACTCTACAAATGGTTTAAAATCTTTAATTTAATTGCAAGAAGCTTGTAAAGTATCTCAAGAAATTTAACCAGCAACATGCTTTAGAAACATCAATGAAAGGTCACTGCCCTACACGCTGGAACTCCTTCTATGTACTGCTTAAATCCATTGCAGATAGCTAGACGAATATTTCAGACATATGTATTACACAAACAAAAATGGTGAACCAGATCGCCTGTGTGACATAAATTATAAATATTGTTAGATAGTAACGCTATGCCAGTACTTTGACACCATATCCCATAAATTGCAAGGTTGCAGCTATGTGACGATTTGTTTTGTACTTCCTTTCATTTATCGATTAAAAACAGTTTGTGAAGCAGCAATATTATATTTTTAAATTCTAAATTGAAGAGAGACTAATTTGAAAAGTAATTTAAAATTGCAAAGAATTTAATTTTGAAGTTTAAATGCATGAATAACATTTTTTATGATTATATAATCCATAAAAAAAGCAAGGAATATAGTGACCGCAGCAAGAAAGAAGCACAATATTAAATGTTGCTGGGAGAATATTATGAATTTTACCCTGAAGCCGATTTAAAAGAAATGCACCAAAAGCTAAATTCCCTTCGGTCAAATTTCAAGCGTGAGGTTAAACGTTGAAATAATATGGAGAAAAGCGGAGCGGGAGTGTGCGACCAGTTTGAGGAAATGGCTTAAAAAGTTGTCCGTAAGCTGAAAGGCATCATCTCCAACAAATCATAAGGTATTGTTCGTTTGGTGCCAGGCAGTATGTTTGGTTCTGGCAAATGCCACGAATTTTCATAAAATAATTTGCCAAAACCGGTTTGGCGCATAATACCGCCATCAAAAATTCTACCATTTATGCCCACATCGGTTACTATAAACTCGTAGTTTGAGTTTACAACCGCCATAGAAACTACGGAAAAGAACTTCTTATAATTATAATAAAAAGATCCTGAGTTGGGTGGTTTTTTAATTGCAATATGCTTGCCGTCTACAGCCCCCAAGAAGTGCGGTAAATTCCAGTAGTCATTAAATCCATCCGCAATAGTTTTCCATTCCACAGGACTTTCAGGAACTTAGAACGTAAAACATAATAAATTTTTTTAAACTTAGATGCCTACAAGATGTAAGAAAATAAAATACACTGCAACTGATGAGAAGAAACTCCAAGAAACTGCAGGAGCCGGAGAACGAGTTCAAGAAGGAAGTAAAAGTTTGGGCTGCAAAGTTTGAAAAAAATCACCCCACCCAGGCACTCATAGCAGGAACGTCAATAAATGATATTATTTTCCAAGGCCAGCTGGCGCAATTAACTCTAAACTCCACTGTCGTGAATAAAACCCGAGCGTCAACTCCTCTTTTCACACACATTTACCTCGACACTTCGAATGCGGCCAGCGTATCAACCGCTTCAACTGCTCCAAATAACCCAGAACCCATTTCAACCTACACTAAGGACCATTCAAATGATTAAACACAAATGTCCTTCATCAATAATGTCATTGACCATTCCAATCTTTCCACATTTTATGCTTTATATAGAGTGAGTCATCTAGTTATCCGTCGCCATCTAATTATCCGTCGTTTTAGTTCTGTTTTCAACCGTTTGCCTAATGTGTGTCGAGCTTAAAAAGTAGTCGGAAAAGCCGTCTAAATATAACTTTAAGTTAAGATAAGATTGTTAAAAAATATACAGAATAATAATATTCAAATAAATGTATTTTATTTGCCTTAACAAACATATTTAATCTTTTAAGTAAAGCTTCACATGTCTCGAGAACCATATTTCCTATTTCTTTCAAATTGTTGTGGTGTGCGGTCGTGTTATGTTATGAAGTAACCAACGCAAAAGACGAATTTGGATGAAAGAGTGGCATGAAAGGAGGGAAACATTTACGCATCAAAATTTATTAAGCGAAGTGGCTGTTTTTGGTGACTTTAAAAGTTTTCTACGAATAAATTGCGATGTGTTCGAAGAACTAATTATTGAAAAACAGAATACGAACATGCGAGAAGCAATACCCGCAGAACAACGGCTTTCAAGCAACGTGTTTTGTTTTGTTTTACACACACCGACTCTGCCGCAGAATTCTTGTTCCAAAATAAAAATTTTAGGCAAGGAAAATAAGGTTGTCCTGCGGAAGACGAGTAGGTGGCGAATCGGACGGCTGAAAAACAGTGACCGACATTGATCGCGTAAAAAAGAGGCCGCTTATGAAGTTTTTAAAAACGAGCTAAAACAATATATTGATGTGACCACAGATGATGGACTTCCTTCGTCCATATTGCCATAAGCGGTGCAGTAGCTCAAACATTGAAGAGGTACGTACATATATTTTATACTTTAGCGATTTATTGACATATTTAACATTAAACCTTACCATTGACAAATATTTTAGGATAGCACTGATGATGCATCAAGTACTTCAGAAATCGCCCGTAGACGCAAAAAGCTAAGTGATTGCAATTCCTTATTCTGTCAATCAACTTTGCCCACTCCATTGAAGTAGTCCGTGAATCCTTGTCTAACCACTTCCGCAGCTATCCTCCGAGGATTTGTTGTGGAAGAGTCCGATGATTTTGAACCAAATGCCAGCTTATCGCCCATTAGATAATTATGCAGAAGGCAGCATGTTTTTGTTATCAATTCCACTTTATCAACAGATAAAGAAATTTTGTTTTGTAAAATTCGGAATCGGCTTGTCAGAATTCCAAAAGCATGTTCTACAACGTGTCTAGCTCGGGACATAGGCAAATTAAAAATTTTCTACTCTTTATCATTTGAAGTATACGCATATGGCTTCATTAAATGTTTTTGTAATAGAAAAGTGTAATCTCCAACAATTACGAATGGTAAAATTCTTCCGATCCCAATTACTTTGTCCGGCGGAAAGTACGTATGTGCATTATTTATGATGTCTTTCAATTTACTTTGTAAAAGCACTCCAGCGTCATTTACACGCCCATCGTTCCTACATCAATATACGTAATACGACGGTTTGTGTCCACCAGTGCCAATAAAAAAATGCTGTGGCTTTCTTTATAATTATAATAGAAAGCACCGTCTTTACGGGGAGGCCTGAACAGTACGTGCTTTCCATCAATTGCACCCAAGCACAGGGCGAACTGCTATTTAATGGAAAAGTTGTCTGCTATACATTCCCATTCAGCTGCTGTTGTTGGAAACTGTACTGAAAAAGATTTAATTTGTTTTTTTTTTTTATAATTGCAGATGAAATGCGAAACGGAGCTTGTTACAAAAATAATTGGCGATCTGAAATCAAAACTCTGGAGCCGTATAAACAAGCCAAAACCAGAATACCAATGGTTAGCTGATCGACTTTTGGTTGATATGAACGAAATTAGGAGCAAAGCAATTAAACGAAAGGCAGCAGCGGCGATTGAACAAGTATTGGAAGAAGCCGTGAATGAAGATATGGCGTCCGTAGAGCCAAGCACATCGCAACACTTGTAACGTGACCGATTACCATCTTTAAATATAACGAACAAAAAAAGATAATACGACCAAGACCGATACCCGTCATGTAATTCACCTATCATGGAAGCACCAATCTGGTCTGTACAGAAGGCGTTTCCAAGTGAATTAAAAGGTAGACAAAGCATTTTTTTTTTTTTTTTTGGCGCAAACGCCATTTTTTTTGAGACGCCGCATTGAACAACCGGAACATATTTTGTGTCCAGACAAGTAGAGCCAACATTAACACGCCTGCGCAACAGGACACACCTGTACCGGGAGGTATATACATCACGCCAGCGGCTCATGGTGAGGAGGAGTGAAAGAGATCAGGGCACCAACGATCTTATTTTCTTCTTTCGGAATTCTCGAGTGTAACATATTATGTATCCGTTTTTATGAGTATTATAAAAAGAAAATATCGATGCTATCGATGGTCTTACCCAACACTGAGGGTTCGATAACAGAAGTTGGCCGCTGAAAGTCAAATAGGTTACATAACACACTTTAGACCAATTTAATCTTCGTAGGTGTCTTCGGAAAACTTCGGCTGAATGGTTGGTTGTAGCGGCCAAATTTTATGAAAAAAGTAAGTTTCCGCATTGCCTCGGAGCCCTAGATGGAAAGCACGTTAGAATAAAGCGGCCACCGCACTCTAGCTCCAATTATTTCAATTACAAGAAAACATTCAGCATTGTATTGATGTCGATTGTAAACAGCAACTCCAAATTTCTGATGGTGGACATTGGCACAAATGGTAGAATTTCAGACGGTGGTGTCTCTAATAACACAAAATGTTTTTTAAAATTGGAAAGAGACCAACTAAACTTACCAGGACCAAGTCATTTAATTGGTGAAACACTAATTCCATCCTCTTCCATTCCATCGCTCTTTCGCCCGAAAATGCTAGCAAATTAGTATTAAGCGGTTGCTACTTGCACAATTTTATAAAAAAAACAAAAAAGATATTCCTGAAAATACTTTAAAAAATTTGGAGCCAACTTTGTGTAGGAATTCACCATCTGAGGCGAAAACAGTACAAAACAATATATGTGAAGCCGGTTTATAAAGAAATAAAAAAATGTTTATTTTGTTCCGTGCATAGGTGTAAACAGGGTAGAATATGGTTAGAGATATCGATATGGATTTTTAATTACACTGGCAGCACTAATTCAACCAGATTGGTCGGCTAAAAGGGCCGCTAAATTGGTGACGGACTCGAGCCGTGTAATGAGTTGTTTTCTTTGGCGGCAACTGGTGGCATGCGCACATGTGCAGAGCGCTCCAAAACAATCTCTGAATTTTATAAAAAGAAATCTGAAACTAAAAGTAAAAAAAAAACAAATTGCAAGAGGACAATCTACGGGGAACGCATTGAAGCGAATAAAAAACTCGTGAAGAGAACAAAAACGCAAATTAATTATAGAATTGTGTAACCCAGGGGGGAGCGAAGAAAACGACTACCATTTGTGAAACCACGGAATTGCAAGCACACCTGGCAGGAAACTACAAGGATTCCAACACCAGGATTGCAGCTATGCGGCAAATAAATAAAACTGCTGAACGTGGCAACGTTGCCGGCCGACCGCCATTACATTCAACAACAACAACAACAGCAATAAAGTCAACACACATACAGGCAGCAGCAGCAGCGGTTAAGGGAGTACTACCACCAGTAGTGAACGTATCTAAGATATGAACAGCGCCTTAATATTTAATAATTGTGTAAAGAGAGAAAAAGGCAACACATAGTACTTGGCCCAACACGCGGTTAGGTTCGACATAACCTACACCGCAGCTGACATCTTCATATTTAGCCAAATGTATTAAGCAAAATATAACCATGCACTTACCTTGCGACAAGACTAATAAATAGTTATACATCCTGGAACCCTGATGCTCGCCGCGTTATCAGTGATGAACGATAAGTGAAGTGGCTAAGTTCGACATGTGCCGACCATGTTTTTTTTTTGTAGACCCAATTGTGTTCCTGCTCGTAGCTGAATCTAGCGAAATACTTATCTGTTCTCAAATTATTATCATCATGAAATCTAAGCGTGTCACCTATTAAGACTTCCCTTGGATAACTCTGTCTATTTACAAAACTCATGCCGACCTAAGATGTTTATATTTGCGTTATCTAAATCTACTTCCTCGACTTCCCATGCTGATCAAAAATCGTCTGCCATGCAATGAGCAGATATGATTGTCCGACACCCTTCAACTTTAGTTTCAATTTTATAATTCGCAAACAGTTTATGCATAATTGTCAATAAGAGTCGTTGATATGGGGGAAAAAAACGAGTTTAGTGTCTTATTATTCTTTTATTGTGTTATTTATTATGTTTATTATTATTAATTATCAGTAAATATCCAAATTTGTGTAGAGGCTAACTTGGAATTTCGTTTTGCTAGGAGACTAAATATTCAAACTTGAAAGGTCACTCTTTTATAATAAGCAGCCTCGATGTTCGATTTGTTCCTGTAAAAAAAAGCGGATAAAGGTAGCCGTGGCATGAGGAAGAGCGCCACTTAGCTTACGCGTCGTGAGACATATGTTTGGTTCCCTGAATGCGCGATGGAATTCCTGGATCTGGCAGTGGTATTTCATCAGAATTTATGTACTCCAACAAGTGTTCGTGTGGGATGCTTGCAGTAAATGGAGGTTCAAATAAGATGTTCGCATTATCAAAGTAAACTAAGTGAATCGAAATTAATGCGATTCTTCTTATAAGTTACAATGCTAGATACACACGATGCAATCGTTGCTTCGTGTATATCATTGTTTACTGCGTTTAATCGTTCAGTTTGTCGGAAACACGCGTGTTAGAAGGATCGTGCGGAATAATACGGAGAAATAAAGTAAAAAAAAAAACAAAATAGCAATTGGAAATAATGAAAATTATGTTTATTTTATTAACGAGTACAAAAACTTAAGAGAACTTTGGGACGTTAATTCTGAAAAATATAAGAAAAAAGCCTATGAAAAATTAAGAAATGAATACAATAACATTGAAGAAAAAAAAAAATACAAAACGGGAAAAGTGGCGCTGGTATTGATGAGCTTTATCAACGAAATTTTTGATGCTCATCACTTTTTGAGAGACTTTGAGATGACCGAGCCTGGAGTCAGCACATTAATAAGTTCAGATGATTACAGTGGCTTACAACCGGACGGACAGACAAACGATCTGTGCAGAAAATACTCTTCCTAAGTCCTTTTTTGTTTATTAATTTCTTCAGAGTTCTATGCCAAGTACAAAGAAAAAAGAAACACAGAGAATAGCGAAAGGAGCGAAAAAGAAGAATGTGATGAAGCCGATTACTATGCAACGGCCTGGGCGTACTCGAACAGTGGGTCTGTTTCTCATTCAATACCAATTCAATATAGTCAAACGCCTTCTCCACAAGCCTTCCAAGCAGAAGATGCAAATGGAAGGCAGTATTCTTCATTTCAAGAGTTTCTTACGGATGCAGAATACAATTAGTTGAAATTTAATTAATTTTTTTATTTTTTTTTTTAATATTTTTATACACTGCCTAGAAGGCTAACGGGTATACATAATAATAATAATAACATTATTTAAAACCTCATGACAATTTAATGAGCAGTTGTCAAATCTTTATTTTAGAATTCCAAGTATAGGTTAGCATCGCATAAATTAAAGAAAATTTAACATTAATGTTTTTTTTTTTTTCCTGTAGTCTTTATTTGCAATCAGTCCCTAAGGGGACTGTCAGCGAATTGTAAATAATAACATTGACTTATCTATATAATAAATTGTATTCCATGACTTGGGAGTTGTTATTGGGGTTAAAAAATTGTGAAGGGGAGATGGAGGGGGATTTAAAAGTTTATGTGTGTGGCAAATCCAGGGGGTGTAACCTCTTCAGTCGCCGAGTCGTTGTACTGTTATCCAGCAGGTTTATGGCCAGAGGGTTGACATGGTTGTCCAGCCTATCCAGATATGCCTTCGTGAGCCTAGCCACCTCCTGGCTTATGCGAGTGACTTCTAGTTCCTGGTGGATTTCTGCATTTGAGTGATATGGGTGCGCCTCGGAAATAATACGCAGAACCTTGTTTTGGAAGACCTGGATTCTTTCCCTGTTGTTTCTCTTTGCAGTGCCCCAGAGTGCTATGCTATACGTCCACATAGGTTTAAGTATGGCTTTGACCCTTAGTTTGATGGTGAACCTTCTATCTAGCAGCCACAGATGCTTGCGCAACCTCTCGTTCAACTGGGAACGTTTTTGTGTGAGATGACTACTTCAGGTTAAGCGCCTATCGAGTACCAGGCCTAAGTACTTAGCAGTGACGATGCTGGGTATGGCAACGCCATCCAGACTGACGGCAGGGCAGTCTCCTCTTCTCAGGGCAAACGTAATGTGTGAAGATTTGTCTGGGTTGACTACGATATTCCACCGTCTCAGCCATGTGTTAAGGCGGTCCAGCTGAATTTGGATTATGCTGGACGCCACGAGTGGGGACTTATCATTGGCTAAAAAGGCAGTGTCATCGGCATAAGTGGCAGTGAGCATTCTAGGGTCGCTGATGGTTGGCATATCTGCTGTATACATTGTGTATAGCGTCGGGCCCAGGACACTTCCCTGTGGGACTCCAGCTCTGACTTCTCTTATTGCTGAGCTCTCCTCGCCGCATTTAACGTAGAATGATCTACCAGTTAGGTAAGATCTGAGCATCAGATAGTGAGGGGCTGGTAGCGCTAGCTTCAGCTTGTAGAAACATCAATGATAATCCTAATAAAAGCAAGCAAAAATTATTAGAATGTAAAAAAATAATAATAAGCAAAACATACGTATTTGAATACAAGTATCAAAAATAGTCACATACCATCTGCCTGTAACGGTCACTGGCTGTTATCGGTCTTCCGACTAAGGCTCAACGTTATCCAGCGATGGACTCGACCCACCAACACCAGGAGAGACGGGAGTAACAAAAGAATTTATATTTGTATATACATGCATCCCTCTAAAAAGGGATGATTTCTTACGATTTATTGAAGTATTCAAAGCGAAAAACGGAAGAAAAAATTAATATACTAGAGATCTTCGTTGTCATTGATCTCAAGTGACCCTCCCTACCAATAGTTGCACCATCTATACTCAAATGCAACCCCTTTTTATTTACACTCCTCTTGTTCTTTCTTACCTCTGGTATCCATCTAAATTAACTAGCCCACTCACTAAATACGATCACCAGCTTTTCATTATAACGTAACTATTTAATTCTATTGGGTTTAACCTAACCTTAAAATTTACATAAGCAGGAAAACTTATACAGATAACATTTGTTTAAACATTGATATTAAATTAATTTTCCTTTTGTAAATTTCTAACTTAAGTCTGACATTTGCTGATGTGGTGTCAAGAACAGAGAGTATTAAGACCCCATATCGGTCGGTATCTATTTATTAAATCCCGGATCCTAGTATACATCTTCTACCCAAGCGCTCTAGTAAAGGGGCAAACCTGTGATGGACGGTTGGGCTATCCAATGGTACCCATTGGATAGGTCTTAACAATAGAACGCAACCTACATTTGGGGGGAAAGGCCCAAGTTTTTAAAATAAACTTGTAAAATTCCGGAGCAGTCCTAGTCGAATGCAAAAAACACGAAGTCTCTATCTATTACCGTTTCCGAGATCCTTTCGTTCATACGGACGGCCAGACGGACATGTCTATATCGACTCCTCTATCGCTCCTGATCATAATGGGGGTAACTTTGGGGGGTCTCCGACAATTAGTTCTTCCTGTTACATACATTTGCACAAAACCAATAGGCTCTTGTACCTTCGGTACAGGGCCTAAAAAACATGTTATTATAAGCACAATTCTAGTGCCTTAACCACCATACTACTGCCAAATAAGTTGTATATACTGCTTATACATGTTAATTGTTGTAGTTTATTATAAAACTAAATGTTTTTATTATTCAAAATATTTCGACCCTCTTCGAGGATCGTCTTCAGGAATTTATTTTTGCACGCGAACAGAGGTAATGGTGTCTCCTTAGGAGACAGAATAAATAAATAAATAATTTTAGTAATATACATTTTTTAACGACCTTTTCCAAAATTAGATAAGCCCTTGAGACTACCACTATAGCCTAGGTATAAAGAACATTAGAACTGAAGATTTAAAGTGGGGATGTTCACAAAAGAAAAATGAGCTGGTTTACAGATAGCTACCTTACAAAAGATAAAACTGCCGAAAGGGTTTTTGGACCTCGTATTCAGAAAATTTAATTGCTAGAAAATCAGAAACTATCTGTAAGACGGAAATCTATGCGACAGAAATATGTGCAAATTTAACCTAGATAGAGGGTACAAGAACCTATAATATCACATGTGATAAAGTAACATGGCTACCCGGAAACGCGAGCATACCAGAAATCGAGCAAACTTGACAAGAAGAGGAGCAGCATGTTCCTTTACGGCTTCAGAGTATCTTGAAAAATAAAATTATTCAGCTTTGATCTGAAGTTTTATTTGAAGTTTCTAATAAATGTAAATTACAAATGTCACAAACAAATAGCGTGTTGAGGCAATTATTTGTATAACATTTCCTACAAATATTAAATGTGCATAGCAAACAATTTACTCGTGTTTTTGAGTTCTTAACATTGAATAGAGAAGATGTTCGATTTGTGCAATGTTTTCAAATAAGATCTTGCAAACACATCGGAAAGTTGACGTAGACTTCAAATTTGTTAATTGTCTACCAAGAAGTTTGCAATGTAGGTATTGCAACAAAAATACGCCACAGTATCTTCCTGTTTGTCGCGTTGAACGTTAAAAAATGCCAATTATCTTGACTCGATTCAGGCAAGCACGACAAAAAATCATTATTTATAATTAATGAATTGTGCAATACATAATGACTATCAATCAATACTGGAATAATTAAAATTTCCGGGGTATATCTCAGAAGAATTATTAAATACGGCTTTGAAATGTTTTGAACTTGGCGTGGCAAACTGAAGCACATTGGAATTTTTTGATTTTTCTGGAGCGACAGCCAACAACCGGATTCTATATAGGAATAAAATGCAACATTTGAGCATAAATTGTACGTTTCATTAAATGTGTCCAACACATGAAATAAGTACAAGTTTTTTTGCTTACTTATAGTCAGTTCATTTGAAAGATTTATGTCTGCTTTGCATGATTTTTGATTCATAGTTTTTTTAACGGTTTGTGGCAACCGTACTGACTTTTCTGCCTCAGCTGTCATTAAATAACTAGGAGCAATTAGACTGGATTTGGAAGTACTCGTTTTCTCCCATTCTTCTTCAGGCTCTTCCTCCTCAGGAAGCGAGGTATACGAGTGTTCCAGACTAATACGTTTTGATTCCGCAATATCTTCTGGAATCAATATTGCATTAATTTCCTTATCTGTTGTAGTTTTAAAATCTGATTTCTTTTAAAGTACTCATGTTATTTCTGCGATTCAAGCGTATAAATTGGCCAGGTCTTAGAGATGACCTGCCTTGCTAAATACATCCTCTGAAGGATCTATCAAAATCCCCATTATATTTGTCCAAAATGGAACAAGCGCACAATATTTTCGAACAACAAATAAACAAAACTCGTTATCCCTGAACTCGTTCAACTCATTACCATACCGAATACTAAAAATGTTTGAATCGATTTGGGTCTTTATTGTTTTTAAACAGTTTTCGGAATGGACTATTTGCCGATATTGATTCGATAGTATTTATTTCTTCTTCCTAACTTCTTCTATTGGATAATTACCAAGTTTTTGACACTTATATGGTAGAAGCAACACATAAAATAAATTTCTGAACCAGTTTTTCAGACAATCTAAATTACTTATACCAAATGCCTTAACCAAAACATGTTTTAAAAATACACGATTTTTATTTCTTTTTTTTTCCAATGTGCTTATGTAAGTCATTACAAATTATTTTTATATAATGGCATTTGCACCATTGCACAATCACAAAATTAAGATTTTTGTTCTGAGATTTTAGCAACTTGTAGCAATCATTCAGGTACTGTGTTACGGATTGATTGTTAAAAGTTTTTAATAACTAACATCAGTTCAAAATCTTTTTCCTACAGGCCAATTAAATTTATTTTCTGTGCAGAAGACCTTCAATTTTTGGAGAAATTATGATATTTCCGATAAATTGTGTCGCGACAAAATCGCTTCAGCAATAACGAAACATTTCCTTATTTGTCTAACATGTAAAACAATTTTATATACCGAAACTCTTTTTCCTGCGCAGTCTATCTTTGCGATGCTCTGACCAGAAGCATCTAAATGCAAAGAAAATTTGCTTCAGATTTGCACTTTCGCAAAGTGTTCAAGTTCTGAATATTTTGCATATTGCCAACCGAAGCAATATCATCAGAAGCATAGAGAATACTATGACTTCTATTTAATAGGCACTAAAAGAGCATCTTTTGTGATTGCTCTTTTTATTCCTCTTATTTGACCAACACTTTTCTTATCTGCAGAGTGGCAAATGTCAGAACATCAATACACTTCTACATGTGCCGCTGGTGAGCAGGAAAAGCGAAAAGAGCAACAGTCCTTAAACTTGCAGGAAGCATAAGCCAAAATGCTATAATTGTTTCGAATTTGAAATTTGTAGAAATTAATTATTTTTATTATGCTGTAAATACATTTCTGGATTTTGAAAAATGTTGTTCTAAGGCTTACGATGACTTGCATATGACATGGGTACCATATGATAGGTCTCAGTTTCGGCAATCCAGTTTACCCCCATGTTTCATAGGAACGAAGTACCGTTAACCCTAACAACCCTCTATGAAAAAAATGCACTCGTTCTTCGTTGCATACAAATTTTGTAGATTTTGAAAAATTTTGTTCTAAGGCTTAACATGACATGCATATGACATGGGTACCATTGGATAGGTCTCAGTTTCGGCTATCTATTTTACCCCCATGATTCATAGGCACGAGGTACCGATAACCCAAACAACCCCCTATGAAAAAAATGCACTCGTTCTTCGTTGAAAACAAATTTTGTAGATTTTGATATATTTTTTCTAAGGCTTACGATGACTTGCATATGACATAGGTACCATTGGATAGATCTCAGCTTCTGCTATCCATTTTACCCCCATGATTCATAGGCACGAGGTATCGTTAACCCTAACAACCCCCTATGAAAAAAATGCACTCGTTCTTCGTTGAAAACAAATTTTGTAGATTTTGATATATTTTTTCTAAGGCTTACGATGACTTGCATATGACATAGGTACCATTGGATAGGTCTCAGTTTCTGCTATCCATTTTACCCCCATGTTTTATAGGCACGATGTACCGTTATCCCTAACAACCCCCTATGAAAAAAATGCACTCGTTCTTCGTTGCAAACGAATTTTGTAGATTTTGTTATATTTTTTTTCTAAGGCTAACGATGACTTGCATATGATATAGGTACCTTTGGATAGGTCTCAGCTTCTGCTATCCATTTTACCCCCATGATTCATAGGCACGAGGTACCGTTAACCCTAACAGCCCTCTATGAAAAAAATGCACTCGTTCTTCGTTGCATACAAATTTTGTAGATTTTGAAAAATTTTGTTCTTAGGCTTACGATGACTTGCATATGACATGGGTACGATTGAGATAGGTCTCCAGTTTCGGCTATCTATTTTTCCCCCATATGAATAAAATGCACTCTTTCTTCGTTGCATACAAATTTTGTAGATTTTGAAAAATTTTGTTCTAAGGCTTACGATGACTTGCATATGACATGGGTACCATTGGATAGGTCTCAGCTTCTGCTATCCATTTTACCCCCATGATTCACAGGCACGAGGTAACGTTAACCCTAACAACCCCCTATGAAAAAAATGCACTCGTTCTTGGTTGCATACAAATTTTGAAGATTTTGAAAAATTTTGTTTTAAGGCTAACGATGACTTGCATATGACATAGGTACCGTTGGATAGGTCTCAGCTTCTGCTATCCATTTAACCCCCATATTTCTTAGGCACGAGGTACCGTTAACCCTAACAACACCCTATGAAAAAAAAATGCACTCGTTCTTCGTTGCATACAAATTTTGTAGATTTTGATATATTTTTTTCTAAGGCTTACGATGACTTGCATATGACATAGATAACCATTGGATAGGTCTCAGTTTCTGCTATCCATTTTTCCCCCATGTTTCTTAGATATGAGGTACCGTTATCCCTAACAACCCCCTATGAAAAAAATGCACTCGTTCTTCGTTGCATACAAATTTTGTAGATTTTGATAAATTTTGTTCTAAGGCTTACCATGACTTGCATATGACATGGGTACCATTGGATAGGTCTCAGTTTCGGCTATCTATTTTACTCCCATGATTCATAGGCACGAGGTACCGTTAACCCTAACAGCCCTCTATGAAAAAAATGCACTTGTTCTTCGTTGCATACAAATTTTGTAGATTTTGAAAAATTTTGTTCTAAGGCTTACCACGACTTGCATATGACATGGGTACCATAGGATAGGTCACAGTTTCGGCTATCTATTTTACCCCCATATGAATAAAATGCACTCTTTCTTCGTTGCATACAAATTTTGTAGATTTTAAAATATTTTGTTCTAAGGCTTACGATGACTTGCATATGACATGGGTACCATTGGATAGGTCTCAGTTTCGGCTATCCATTTTAACCCCATGTTTCAAAGGCACGAAGTACCGTTAACCCTAACAACCCCCTATGAAAAAAATGCACTCGTTCTTCGTTGCATACAAATTTTGTAGATTTTGAAAAATTTTGTTCTAAGGCTTACGATGACTTGCATATGACATGGGTACCATTGGATAGGTCTCAGTTTCGGCTATCTATTTTTCCCCCATATGAATAAAATGCACTCTTTCTTCGTTGCATACAAATGTTGTAGATTTTGAACAATTTTGTTCTAAGGCTTACCATGACTTGCATATGACATAGGTACCATTAAATAGGTCTCAGTTTCTGCTATCCATTTTACCCCCATGCTTCATAGGCACGAGGTACCATTAACCCTAACAACCCCCTATGAAAAAAATGCACTCGTTCTTCGTTGAAAACAAATTTTGTAGATTTTGATATATTTTTTCTAAGGCTTACGATGACTTGCATATGACATAGGTACCATTGGATAGGTCTCAGCTTCTGCTATCCATTTTACCCCCATGATTCATAGGCACGAGGTATCGTTAACCGTAACAACCCCGTATGAAAAAAATGCACTCGTTCTTCGTTGAAAACAAATTTTGTAGATTTTGATATATTTTTTCTAAGGCTTACGATGACTTGCATATGATAAATAGGTACCATTGGATAGGTCTCAGTTTCTGCTATCCATTTTACCCCCATGTTTAATAGGCACGATGTACCGTTATCCCTAACAACCCCCTATGAAAAAAATGCACTCGTTCTTCGTTGCAAACAAATTTTGTAGATTTTGTTATATTTTTTTCTAAGGCTAACGATGACTTGCATATGATGTAGGTACCATTGGATAGGTCTCAGCTTCTGCTATCCATTTTACCCCCATGATTCATAGGCACGATGTACCGTTAACCCTAACAGCGCTCTATGAAAAAAATGCACTCGTTCTTCGTTGCATACAAATTTTGTATATTTTGAAAAATTTTGTTCTAAGGCTTACGATGACTTGCATATGACATGGGTACGATTGGATAGGTCTCAGTTTCGGCTATCTATTTTTCCCCCATATGAATAAAATGCACTCTTTCTTCGTTGCATACAAATTTTGTAGATTTTGAAAAATTTTGTTCTAAGGCTTACGATGACTTGCATATGACATAGGTACCATTGGATAGGTCTCAGCTTCTGCTATCCATTTTACCCCCATGATTCATAGGCACGAGGTATCGTTAACCGTAACAACCCCGTATGAAAAAAATGCACTCGTTCTTCGTTGAAAACAAATTTTGTAGATTTTGATATATTTTTTCTAAGGCTTACGATGACTTGCATATGATAAATAGGTACCATTGGATAGGTCTCAGTTTCTGCTATCCATTTTACCCCCATGTTTTATAGGCACGATGTACCGTTATCCCTAACAACCCCCTATGAAAAAAATGCACTCGTTCTTCGTTGCAAACAAATTTTGTAGATTTTGTTATATTTTTTTCTAAGGCTAACGATGACTTGCATATGATGTAGGTACCATTGGATAGGTCTCAGCTTCTGCTATCCGTTTTACCCCCATGATTCATAGGCATGATGTACCGTTAACCCTAACAGCCCTCTATGAAAAAAATGCACTCGTTTTTCGTTGCATACAAATTTTGTATATTTTGAAAAATTTTGTTCTAAGGCTTACGATGACTTGCATATGACATGGGTACGATTGGATAGGTCTCAGTTTCGGCTATCTATTTTTCCCCCATATGAATAAAATGCACTCTTTCTTCGTTGCATACAAATTTTGTAGATTTTGAAAAATTTTGTTCTAAGGCTTACGATGACTTGCATATGACATGGGTACCATTGGATAGGTCTCAGTTTCTGCTATCCATTTTACCCCCATGTTTTATAGGCACGA